>JARACY010000243.1:0-115019 GCA_029255725.1 Scrobipalpa atriplicella
TATGGCAAAACCTACATCCTTGTTGCTTTGAATGTCCGGTATTTTAATTTCGACATTTTAATAACTTAAAATCAGCCAGGAATATTTTAAAATATGGGTGTAAGGGACAGCGTCCCGCAAACTGATAGGGGTTGCTCAGTCAACGATACTGAACAACTATCACTAGGATTATTTCAGGAAATGAAAAGAAAAAAATGTTTTTCCATACAAATTGTCTAATCGAGCTGGTCATTTTGTATGAAAAAGCAAATTTTCTTTTTCATTTCCTGAAAAGAAAAAAAAACTGGTGCTAGTTGTTCAGTTTCGTTGACTAAGCAACCCCTATAAGTTTGAGGGACGCTGTCCCTTACACCCCGTATATGTGTATATATCTTTAAAAGTACACATTACAAACTAAATATTACGTTATTTAAGCATAGTAGGTATATTGTATAGTCAGCTGAGTTGATCTAGCCTTCTTTTTTTTTATTTAAAAAACGAGTGACCTATAAAATAAAATCAAACCTATATAACTTAATTGTTACTCGAATAAAAAAACGTTGTTTACATAAAAAAAAGAACAATATCTTTAAAACAAAATTGTGCATATAAAAACTGTACCTACGACCATTGGACCGTTAATAAATGAATGAACGACCTTACTAAATATGATACAGTGCACGGTTTAATACAATAGTTGTGGCTATAGTTCGGGGTTAGGCAGTGACAAGAATTCGGTAGGATCAACTAAAAATTATAGCCCTTTCTAATCTCTTGTGATAGAAAATGATGGAAATTCGTTTGTACATAAAATCACTAAATTTTATCTAAAATGGTCACCTGTCATTTTCTATCCAGAGAGGAAAGAAAGGGTTGGCAACGTTGATTTGTGCTCTCTACGAATCGATGGCACTAACAGGTATGGACTTATATTAGTTAAGTCTTGTCATTTGCAACGCCGAATTGCCCCCCTGTGTTACTTATCTTATCACGACTGCGTTGTCTCGTTGCTTCGACCGACTACAATTAGATATAATATCTACACCTATAATAAACATTTTATTGCATAGGCATAGACATTTATGATGAAATAAGTTTATTTTGAAAGATGGAGACTGGATCCCCAATAACAGTGCGTTTGAATCGGTTTGATCCAAATATTACGAAAATGTAGGTACTAATAGGCTGATTTTGATGTTTCGATATTGTTCTTTTTTTTATGTAAACAACGTTTTTTTATTCGAGTAACAATTAAGTTATATAGGTTTGATTTTATTTTATAGGTCACTCGTTTTTTAAATAAAAAAAAAGAAGGCTAGATCAACTCAGCTGACTATACAATATACCTACTATGCTTAAATAACGTAATATTTAGTTTGTAATGTGTACTTTTAAAGATATATACACATATACGGGGTGTAAGGGACAGCGTCCCTCAAACTTATAGGGGTTGCTTAGTCAACGAAACTGAACAACTAGCACCAGTTTTTTTTCTTTTCAGGAAATGAAAAAGAAAATTTGCTTTTTCATACAAAATGACCAGCTCGATTAGACAATTTGTATGGAAAAACATTTTTTTCTTTTCATTTCCTGAAATAATCCTAGTGATAGTTGTTCAGTATCGTTGACTGAGCAACCCTATCAGTTTGCGGGACGCTGTCCCTTACACCCATATTTTAAAATATTCCTGGCTGATTTTAAGTTATTAAAATGTCGAAATTAAAATACCGGACATTCAAAGCAACAAGGATGTAGGTTTTGCCATAGCAAAATGCGCGTGAGGAGTCTTGACTTCGATAAATTGTAATTGTGATATTAAATACCGTCCAGAGCAGACACAACAAATACCAATTAATACTTGTTATTCACTTCTAAAACGCATATCTTATTACTATAATAATATTTATAGCCGCATCACCATACATAAATATAAGATAAATTCAATGAATTATCATAGATATCTACCTACATCTACGTGTGTATGTGTACTTTACATCTCAATGTAGGTAGATATCTATGATAATTCATTGAATTTATCTTATATTTATGTATGGTGATGCGGCTATAAATATTATTATAGTAATAAGATATGCGTTTTAGAAGTGAATAACAAGTATTAATTGGTATTTGTTGTGTCTGCTCTGGACGGTATTTAATATCACAATTACAATTTATCGAAGTCAAGACTCCTCACGCGCATTTTGCTATGGCAAAACCTACATCCTTGTTGCTTTGAATGTCCGGTATTTTAATTTCGACATTTTAATAACTTAAAATCAGCCAGGAATATTTTAAAATATGGGTGTAAGGGACAGCGTCCCGCAAACTGATAGGGGTTGCTCAGTCAACGATACTGAACAACTATCACTAGGATTATTTCAGGAAATGAAAGAAAAAAATGTTTTTCCATACAAATTGTCTAATCGAGCTGGTCATTTTGTATGAAAAAGCAAATTTTCTTTTTCATTTCCTGAAAAGAAAAAAAAACTGGTGCTAGTTGTTCAGTTTCGTTGACTAAGCAACCCCTATAAGTTTGAGGGACGCTGTCCCTTACACCCCGTATATGTGTATATATCTTTAAAAGTACACATTACAAACTAAATATTACGTTATTTAAGCATAGTAGGTATATTGTATAGTCAGCTGAGTTGATCTAGCCTTCTTTTTTTTTATTTAAAAAACGAGTGACCTATAAAATAAAATCAAACCTATATAACTTAATTGTTACTCGAATAAAAAAACGTTGTTTACATAAAAAAAAGAACAATATCTTTAAAACAAAATTGTGCATATAAAAACTGTACCTACGACCATTGGACCGTTAATAAATGAATGAACGACCTTACTAAATATGATACAGTGCACGGTTTAATACAATAGTTGTGGCTATAGTTCGGGTTAGGCAGTGACAAGAATTCGGTAGGATCAACTAAAAATTATAGCCCTTTCTAATCTCTTGTGATAGAAAATGATGGAAATTCGTTTGTACATAAAATCACTAAATTTTATCTAAAATGGTCACCTGTCATTTTCTATCCAGAGAGGAAAGAAAGGGTTGGCAACGTTGATTTGTGCTCTCTACGAATCGATGGCACTAACAGGTATGGACTTATATTAGTTAAGTCTTGTCATTTGCAACGCCGAATTGCCCCCTGTGTTACTTATCTTATCACGACTGCGTTGTCTCGTTGCTTCGACCGACTACAATTAGATATAATATCTACACCTATAATAAACATTTTATTGCATAGCATAGACATTTATGATGAAATAAGTTTATTTTGAAAGATGGAGACTGGATCCCCAATAACAGTGCGTTTGAATCGGTTTGATCCAAATATTACGAAAATGTAGGTACTAATAGGCTGATTTTGATGTTTCGATATAAATCTGTAGGTAGGTAATATAATAATAATAAGTACTACGTACTGACTTTATATGTGTATATATATTGACTGTGATACATATACCTTTGCGTGTAACAGCCTAACCTAGGTAACAATCCGTGCCTAGTAACAAAAATACAAAACGTTACTATAGGTAGGTACACAACATACATGACTCATACGCCTATCTATGTACAGAAGGCTGCAAAATAGCATACCTAGTGCCACTGCAAACGATTGAAGTTTTTACAAAAGTGTTTAATTATTTAAATAAAATTGTCTCCAAATATTGTAGTTCTAGATAAGATACATCCGAATCTATACATATAATAAATCTCTAGAAGGGTCGTGTCTGTACATTGAATAAGTATTTTTGTGAAAGAATAATTTTAATAGCTACATAGATTTTCAAGAAAACTTCATCGTTTCATTTTCCGTTGTATCGCTACACTTTCTGATTGACATTAAAAGTTCTGATAGCAGGGAGCAATTTTGTGTGGATGAGAGTAACGCTTGTAATGCTTTATCTAAAACAACTGTTCCGCGTAAATGTGGATGTGTCATAAGTATGCGTGTGAGTGCTAGTGTAGACGCGTGCGTACCAGCGCCGGTGACTTTTCCGTCTATCGGGTTTAGCGACTGGAAGATCTTGTCGTAGGTGTCGATCTTCTCCTTGCTGCAGATCCATTCCGGATCGCCATGGCCGGCGTCCACACCCTCACCGCGCCCGTAGCCAAACGGCGACACTTGATCTTCCACTCCTTCGAATGCACCACCTGTAAATGAAAAGAGAGAAAACTATAAATAAACATAGAGATTACAAAAAGATGTGCTGAAACTAAGGTCGATATAGACGCAAACAAAGTTTAAATAATACATTAGAGAACTAGAAGCTACACAAGCACCTAAATATACTAATAATTTGCTAGTTCGAGGTCGAAGTCAATTTCGTTGGTAGGTAATTTTATTTGAAATTACAACGCAATGAGTAGAGCGGCAACTTGGATCAATATGGGATGGGAGGAACGTGGTTTTAAACAAAAACAATGTGATTTGAATTATATTAATAAACAGACGGACACACGCTAGTTCGATGCGAACATTGTTCAACAGAGAAACAGTCATAATACCTAAATGATTACATTGGTAAACATTTTGCCAACATTACTACCGTGTAACGGAAATTTAAGTACTCACTCATATACTTAGTAAGTACAGGCTGCAAAGGTGCATAGCTAGTACCGCCTCAAACGATTGAAGTTTTCTTGAAAATCTATGTAGCTATTAAAATTATTCTTTCACAAAAATACTTATTCAATGTACAGACACGACCCTTCTAGAGATTTATTATATGTATAGATTCGGATGTATCTTATCTAGAACTACAATATTTGGAGACAATTTTATTTAAATAATTAAACACTTTTGTAAAAACTTCAATCGTTTGCAGTGGCACTAGGTATGCTATTTTGCAGCCTTCTGTACATAGATAGGCGTATGAGTCATGTATGTTGTGTACCTACCTATAGTAACGTTTTGTATTTTTGTTACTAGGCACGGATTGTTACCTAGGTTAGGCTGTTACACGCAAAGGTATATGTATCACAGTCAATATATATACACATATAAAGTCAGTACGTAGTACTTATTATTATTATATTACCTACCTACAGATTTATATCGAAACATCAAAATCAGCCTATTAGTACCTACATTTTCGTAATATTTGGATCAAACCGATTCAAACGCACTGTTATTGGGGATCCAGTCTCCATCTTTCAAAATAAACTTATTTCATCATAAATGTCTATGCCTATGCAATAAAATGTTTATTATAGGTGTAGATATTATATCTAATTGTAGTCGGTCGAAGCAACGAGACAACGCAGTCGTGATAAGATAAGTAACACAGGGGGGCAATTCGGCGTTGCAAATGACAAGACTTAACTAATATAAGTCCATACCTGTTAGTGCCATCGATTCGTAGAGAGCACAAATCAACGTTGCCAACCCTTTCTTTCCTCTCTGGATAGAAAATGACAGGTGACCATTTTAGATAAAATTTAGTGATTTTATGTACAAACGAATTTCCATCATTTTCTATCACAAGAGATTAGAAAGGGCTATAATTTTTAGTTGATCCTACCGAATTCTTGTCACTGCCTAACCCCGAACTATAGCCACAACTATTGTATTAAACCGTGCACTGTATCATATTTAGTAAGGTCGTTCATTCATTTATTAACGGTCCAATGGTCGTAGGTACAGTTTTTATATGCACAATTTTGTTTTAAAGATATTGTTCTTTTTTTTATGTAAACAACGTTTTTTTATTCGAGTAACAATTAAGTTATATAGGTTTGATTTTATTTTATAGGTCACTCGTTTTTTAAATAAAAAAAAAGAAGGCTAGATCAACTCAGCTGACTATACAATATACCTACTATGCTTAAATAACGTAATATTTAGTTTGTAATGTGTACTTTTAAAGATATATACACATATACGGGGTGTAAGGGACAGCGTCCCTCAAACTTATAGGGGTTGCTTAGTCAACGAAACTGAACAACTAGCACCAGTTTTTTTTTCTTTTCAGGAAATGAAAAAGAAAATTTGCTTTTTCATACAAAATGACCAGCTCGATTAGACAATTTGTATGGAAAAACATTTTTTTCTTTTCATTTCCTGAAATAATCCTAGTGATAGTTGTTCAGTATCGTTGACTGAGCAACCCCTATCAGTTTGCGGGACGCTGTCCCTTACACCCATATTTTAAAATATTCCTGGCTGATTTTAAGTTATTAAAATGTCGAAATTAAAATACCGGACATTCAAAGCAACAAGGATGTAGGTTTTGCCATAGCAAAATGCGCGTGAGGAGTCTTGACTTCGATAAATTGTAATTGTGATATTAAATACCGTCCAGAGCAGACACAACAAATACCAATTAATACTTGTTATTCACTTCTAAAACGCATATCTTATTACTATAATAATATTTATAGCCGCATCACCATACATAAATATAAGATAAATTCAATGAATTATCATAGATATCTACCTACATTGAGATGTAAAGTACACATACACACGTAGATGTTTTAAGTTTCTTTTAGCTAATTAAAACTGTAAAAGGAAAAATACTATGTTTCTTCATTATATTTACCAAATTTATTGCATAATTATTCTTATGAACTGCAACTGTATTCGCTTAGTTAGACTAATTTTGATCGCGATCGCGACGTACGATGATGTTTAGTCAATAATATGTATACTAAACGACGAGCCATGACATCGTTACATTACAACCTAGGTATCGAATCGAACGGCTTTATGAAGTCAGCATTAGTCATTTGTTCACGTCTGATGTCTACCTATAGTAGGTAGGTATCTACCTACTACATTTTACGTATACAGGTATCTAATCATAGGTAAACGATAAAAACATATTCTCAGAACACTTGATACAAACTGCAAAACGCATTACCTTCATATATAAAGATATTCTTTCCTGTTTATATAAAATAGATTTTTTAATAGATTCAGGGGCACAATAATTATTTAGTAGATGGTCCCGGCCAGTCCCGGCCGGAGTGAAAGTGTGGTAAGTGGGGTAAGAAGTGGGCAGTGACTGCCGTCGTCCTCGTTATTTGTGACATGACATATGGATGGCGGCTGTAATCGTCCATTTGGTATATTATACAGTATCGCATGCACACGATACGAAATAAAATAACGTAAGTGGAATTACAATAAGATTAGATTAGTTTTATTGAATCATGCTACCAACAGCAGATTTATGACTGCAAGGCCTAGATCTTTTTCGATTTGCATCACTTCGAGAAAATGGGCTCAATTCTGAACGCACGTCGCTTGAGTTATCATCTGAGAAAGTGGTATTCCAGAATGTACGTCAACTTGATTTAAATGACTTATTTTATGCGGGACCTTTTAAATCGCCGCTAAGTTTAATAAATTTTTATCGGTTTAAGGAATTAACGTTTCTAAACCGCGTAAATTAAAAACGCGTAAAATCTTTCTTTGCAAGTTCGTTTGTTTGATTTTAACAGACGTGCAAAAAAGCAAAATGGTTCAGCAAAGACAAATTGCAGTTTTGTTTTTGTTTTAGCTGGCGATCTAGAATTGTGCCCAATGCATACGAAGGTCGCAATGTCCATCTGCAAAGGATACCTATATCCTCGCGCGTAAGAAGGATGTGCATCCGTCGCCGCCTACTCGGTTCAGAGCGAGACAATTTGCGAGGCGCTATTTCCCTATCGTCTTAGGTCGCATCATGCATATCTCGGCCATAAACGATTTGACAATGACCAAATTTTACAAAAAACCATTTTGGCCTCCTGCAATTTTCACAATGTCCCATTGTAAAAAGAATACAAATACAAGTTTATGTAAGCACAAAATGGCGCCCCTGACAGATAATACATTATCTGGTGCTTGGCTAGTGAGCGTAGCGAGCGATACGCGAAACGAAATGAAATCTAAATTTTTATCATCACAACCAACGCACACTGTAGATATCTTTATCACTTTCGTCATTTCGTTCAAATCTGTACAAATACCTGTCAAAGAGAATAATTGAACCATTGTTTTCGACTTTTCAAACTGATGTGGATTATTTTGGCGAGAGAGTCAAATAAATGGGGGGGCCAGCGAGCATTCACTCACGTGCTGATTCAGAGCACGTCGCGCGCGCACTCGATGCGCCAACGCTGCTTTTGAGACCATTATATTATCATACGGCACCGATCGATGGAATCCCATAACAACAATGGCAACACGACGGATCGCGCTCCGTTATTGCATTCACAAGGCTTTCGGTAAACCACATACGTATATTTTATATTTCCGCACTTAAAAGCAGCCAGACCAAGAAGTATTATTTCGATGATGATAAAAAAATATTACTATATGTACCATTATATAAAAGGTTGTTTGAACTTGAAATACCTACTAAATATTTAACCCTATCCGATTTGCCACTATAAACACCCTATGTTCTAGATCCATGTACCTAGTTGGTATTATATTTCTATATGCGCGTCATTATTCAGCGCGCGCGCCAGCCCACATCGCCACTTCCGAGCAACAGAACACCGGACCCGCAAAACGAATGCCTATTGATTCACAATAGCCCAATTAATTGTTGCCCCCTATTCCTTTAAAATAGGCACAGGTCAAGTATACATAACAAGTTAGTTAGTCAGCTACTTTGTTGATATTGTTAAATATTACGTATCCAATTTAGAAGTAGACTTTGGAAGGAGTATGACACCGTCGTGATATGAATCATCGAAGGCAAACGTTGAAATGTAGTGACTAAGTGAGTCTCTTGAGATATTTCAGAGAAATTCTGATATTGGTACTATACGTATATGTACTTCTTTTTTTCAAGATCTATACTGACCTAATATTAGAAGAGGAATAATGTGCGCATTGTGATGAATCGTGGCGTGCATACAATAAGCCTATACTGGGCGACAAGTGGGTCGGTGATCACAATAGATGCTGCTCAGATGCGTCTCAATGGTTGACACATGTAATGATGTCACAGCGGACGTAGGAACAATGCTCCGAACACAATTAAACTTCGCGTCGCTGCTCCATCAAGCCGGACGTAAACAGTCCAGGGATATTTACCGAAATCGACCAAGACCATTTCTCAAATTGACACAACTGGAACGATAGCTCATTTAGGAATTCTGCCGTCCCGCATTTTCAAATAAAAGCGAAAGAGTAATCAACATGTTTCCGGTAAAGCGCATGTCGATCGATGCAAGCTAAAATATAACAATAACCGCAACCAACTTTTTTTTGTTGGGGCTTTTAGATATATACTATATAAGATATGTAGTTAAATCTACTTTAATACATATCCATGTATTTTGAAACAAGGTGCCAATTTGTGCTTTGTGATTCGATTGATTGACGAATTTAGACTAATATTATCCCCAATCAAGTTAGTAGATTTGACTATGAAAAGTGTCCATGGTCCAAAAATAAGCAACCTAAGTAATATATAGTACCGACTCTTTTTCCTAATTGAGGATAAATTTAGTGAAAAATTTATTCAGTCAGGTGTGCTGCAGTTGCATGCAACTTGCAAAGCTATGTCGCGATAGCACATTTGGTGACTGGATTGCGCATATTTACTCGTAAACTTGCGA
Source organism: Scrobipalpa atriplicella (assembly GCA_029255725.1). Taxonomy (NCBI): domain Eukaryota; kingdom Metazoa; phylum Arthropoda; class Insecta; order Lepidoptera; family Gelechiidae; genus Scrobipalpa; species Scrobipalpa atriplicella. The sequence continues at coordinate 9,551 of JARACY010000243.1, forward strand.
CACTTCCACCGATCATTGATAAAAATAAAAACCGGTCAAGTCCGAGTCGGACTTGCTCACCGAGGGAGGCTTCCGTACCAACTTGGGGGTATTTAAAGCGAATATAGAATGATAGAACCCTCCCTCGAGCACCCAGACTTTTTTCACCCAAAAATATCAACTGGCAACTGGACTAAAGGACAAACTTAAGTTTGCTGTTGTAATCCTGTTGAAAATAAGTCTGTAATCCTTTTTTCGGTGCACCGAAAAATCATGATATTTGAACAAATTTACAGATTTTAGATTATATCCTTTGTTTGTGCTATTAGACACTGCTTCCTTCTAAATTTCATGATTGCAGGTCCACGGGAAGTACCCTGTAGGTTTTTGAATCTTGAGGAAGGCAAAACCTATAGGGTACTTCCTTGAAATTTGGCAAGAAGCAATGTCTCCTAGCACAATGAAAGGGGAAAATCCAAAAAGTATATTTTTTTAGTTAGATCACAAAAGAAGTATACTTTTAGTATTCGTTCCCCTTGCAAATATTCAAACAAACGTTCGTATATTTTGATTGCGAGGACTTAGAAGTATAATTCTTTTACAGCTTCAAGGGACCTTAGACTTGAGTATTCAGTATAAATTTCAACTTGATACTTTCACGCGTTTCTGAGAAAAGGGTGGTGACAGACAGACGGACAACCGAGTGATCCTATAAGGGTTCCTTTATTCCTTTTGAGGTACGGAACCCTAAAAATGGCTGCGATAGCTGTACTGCTACTTATTGGAATCAATAAATAAGTCATGTTATAAATACCAAGCATCCTGTATTCGTATTATACAATCACAAATATCTAAGCGGGGTTTAATTGTTTTTTACTAGTGGGTTCTCTGTTTCTATTTTAGCACTGCCAGAGAACAGCCTGATCGCGAGAGGCACAGCGAAAGTGGTGGTCACGCTCCCATTAACAGGTAAAGTATGAATAAGTGCTCCCTCCGCATTTGACCTTGATATTGAGGCATGGATAGAATATCATCTTAATCAGAAGGGAATTTAAAAAGCATACGATTGATCCCTACCTAACTGATTTTATGAAAATAAATCGTTAATAAATTAAATTATGCAACTAATAGTAGTAGAATAGAGAGCGTGTTAAAAATTGACAAAGTTAGTTGAAGTGGGTAGGTAGATACTTGGGTCTAAATTACATTTCCGGATTAGCGTTAGTCATACTGGGAGTCATTAAGCGGTAATTTAAAGTGTCGCTCTTGAAAGTGAACATAACGTAAAATACGCCGAGTACAATAAAACTTGGCAAATTCTATTGGATTTAATTATTGGATTGTTCCATTGAAGAGATAAAACGACAAGGTGAAAATAAGAATACCTGGTAAAGAGTACAAAAAATACACTTGTAAAAAGCACAAGGCACATGCTCTAAACGCTGATTCAAATAATAAAGTATGTTGATGCCACGAACTAGTACAGTTCATTAGCATAGATGACGAACAAAGGGAACACGGAACACCGGTCGAGTGCAACGTAAGGAAATGTAAGTTCATTCGGCGTATCAAACTGACAATATTATTTGCTGCTTATGCAGCACACTGCCGTTACAGCTGAATTCAGCTGAAATAATCGAGTTCCACTTTTTCAAGTTTTATCCGTGAGTACATTTCTCTATGGTGTTCTGATAAAAGCTAACGCAATGGTCCTAAAATTGGACTATTTTCAAAGTTCCGCTAGAGTAAAGTGTACCTACTACCTACTTGCGCCATAGTTTCAATTGATAAAGATGACAGCACACTGCGCCGCTGCCGGGAGCCGTAATAACGGCAGAAGCGGTTCTGGTTGCATTTTCGGCTTTTGTTGCGAGTATGATCCTAGCAAGACAAGTGAATGAGAGGCCTTTAAAAATGTCAATTTTTGGGCTCTTATCCGTGTGAGACCCTCCAGCCAACTCAATCGAGATAGGTGTCTTTAACATATATCAGGATTTAGAGCATAATTACAGCACCCATATATTGAAATCAGTAAATTGGAGCATCAAAATGAACGACGCTGCGAGCTAAAAATCGTGGGCCGGCTGGGGAAATTACCGTCAGCCAGCCCATGCTAAATCTCAGGTACCGTTGAGAGTAGTAATAGCTCTAGATTTAGAGCATAATTGGAGCAATCTGCTTCCAAAAAATTCGAATATGAAAGGAATTATACGCGATTATCTGAGGGCTTGCTGGGGAAACGTTTCTCCAATGTATGGGTGCTGTAATTATGCTCTAAATCCTGATATATGTTAAAGACACCTATCTCGTTTGGGCTGGCTTGAGGGACGCACACCTCTTATCCTGGTGTAGGTGCCGGCGACACCTTAAAAGCTGTTAAGTTTGCACAGCATTTTCGGTTGAAAAACATAACCACATTGGTAGATAATTAACAATTAGAGCGCGTGCAATTTGCAAGGAAATTAAATAAGAAAAGTGCATTTGCTCAAAAAATCTACAACAATCAAACTCTCAAATCTGCAATTTATTCGGCCTGCTTGCCGTCATGTTCGGCAACGATTAAATAATTTAATAGAAAAAATACGACCTTACTGATAATAATTCCTTTATAACGAAATGATTGATGGCCCATTATGTATAACAAACAGCTAGTTTACGTAGGGCTGTAATAATAACCTATTATTGGGTCTATCGATCAAAACCTTACATGTGTGCATTCTAAAGTAGAATCGATAGCGTGACAGGAGAGATAAATAAATAATCTGCTAAGTGCGAAAAAAGTTCTAAAGAAATATTAGAAACTGTTTATAAAAAAATGAATAAAAAAATAAAGGCCTCTTTTTGGATCCTTCTAATGAGTTTAGAAATAATAAAGTTTATGTGCGCCCCGTTTCTCCTTGGCACGAAGTCACCCAATGAATTCTCGTATATTCATTAGTATATTTCCTTTGCATTGCAATCTATAATTCATTAGTTTCTGCTATAATATGACTATTGCTACAAATTGAACGTTGAAGGCTATGGTTCATGATCAAGCATAGTACAATAGGCAAGGCCACAGCACACAGGTGTGCCGTACCGTCGCGCCGCCATATCAGCGGATAAAGCAGCTTGTAGGTACTGTACACTGCGCCGGGAGCAGGCGAGGCGGAGCTGGTTTTGCGTTCCATTGGAGTCATGTTTGTACTAATTTTATTAATTGCTCGCAGAAACTGCAATGCAAAGCACCCTGGCGCGGTGTGACGGCACCTCTAGTATGACACCACCGTTTACCATCTACTAATTTACATATTTTTATCTACAGGTACAAATAAGTACGTGTTATTTAACGCTATGTCGCTATAGAACATTTTTGTATAGTAAAGACAACGAGCGAGTCAGATAACTATGTCCGCGGTAACGCCCACTGCAGCCATTTTCATTTCAGGCTTGTTAAATAAATTCCGTAAAGTTTTTTAAACTGCTTCTAGTACCGGACCGCTTAAGCGCCGGAAAATAAAAGAAAGTTCGCTGTATAATTGATCATAATCACTTAATTTTAGTGTAGAACAGTCGCAGGACATTATTAGGTTCTAGTTTACAGGCAAACAAAGTCGAACCAACAGTCGAATGTGTTCTATTCTAGAGATAGATAAGGTCAAGTACTTTGTGTGGCTCAACGAAACAGATTCAACAGGTAACAGGGTTAGAAAGAAGGAGGAAGAAATTATAAAATTAAAAGACAAGTTTCTACGTAAAGAATAGTAGACAGTGTCCGAATTAGGAAGTACAAACAATATACAATAAACGACTCTTACTTCCGCTACTACCGCTGCTGCTCCTACTACCTCCGCTTGCCATTTTCGCGCCGAAATATGAAAATCAGCTAACACGTCACGAGCTTTAACAGAAAAGGAGACACACCCTTGCGCTAATGTCCTTTATGACACGTGCACTTCCTAGGTCGTCACTTCCACGTTTAATGAATGACTTTATGGGGAGTGCAACGGGTGATAAAGGGCAATGCCCTTATTGGCATGCGTACTGCGTACCTAGCCTAGGCATGCTATAATAACGATTTCACCCAGGAGAACGCCGATCGATAGCCTAGGACTTCCTAGGGCCGGGGCAGTGGCCCTTACTACTAGTATTCACGTTGCAAAACCTCACATAGATTTCACTCGTGCCCACATATTATATCGGTGTTATTTATAAATGCAGTGGCACCAATTACAATCTAGAAACGTGAAAAATATCAACTTTTGATAATCCAACAGTCGGTACGTGCCAGTGTGCTAAATGTGAATCGCATCGCAATGCAATCAACACTTTCACCCATCCATACCATACGTCACAATGTTCCTAGTTGGTGCTTCTTTGTCTCAGTCAGTCATTTTTTTATTTTTTATGTAAGGCCTCACTTAGCCTACTTCTAATCTGCGATATCGTTAACTTGTTTATCTTTTTGTTACTAACTAGTGAAATCATGAAAAGCCGGAAGTGGACAATTAAATGAAGATTGGTCTGGTAATGCCAGTGTGTACGTAATTATTACCTTCTAGATTTTTTTACTCTTAAGTATACCTATCAGTCGCATTGACATTATTGTAAAAAAAAACTGCCTATAAAAATAGTTACAGTTTAACAAGGTTACGGATAACGCTTTATAGATCGAGAGGGCGCTGCCGCAAGGATTGCCTCGTGACATGATACAAAGATCAGACCCCTGGCAGCAGATGGGAAAATATGGGCTGATCTAGGGAAAAATAATTATAAAAATCGGAATTGGCCGGGTGTACCAAAAAAATTGGCACTTCCGGTCAAATAAAAAAAAAAACTGTATTTAATATTATGGATTGTCGAAATCACGCAGGAATGGTAGATTGATCGTTTCATAATTTACCTACATACTAAGAAATATTTATATTCGACGTTTCAGTCGCTTCTTAGCCCGGTAGTAGTTTCTTCAAGGAAACAAGGAAGATATCACGTAAAATATAAACAATGATGTCACCTAAAATTAAACCTAATACAGCCTATTATAGCGATTGTCTAACTTGGCTAATAGTAACTGATAGCAAATTCTACCCGGAGACCTTATCAGCGTTAGCTCATACGATAACTGTGCTTATTTAGGTCAATATCTTAGTGATATCAGAACTTCTAGTTCTTACGCCAGTGAGGTATCACATTATCACTACTTGTTATCCTAACTATAACCTGACTAAACAATGTAGTAATGTTACGCCTAATACATATCACGTGATTTGTAACTCCTGAAGTATGGAATTCTTATTGAAGATAGTGATGTAACACACATTCGCAGTCGCAAGTACATTCAAGTGTTAATAATTATCAGGTGTAAAGGATGGCTTTATCAACCTGGATAAATTCGCAATCGCAATCTAGCAGGCAGCACCTTTAACTTAACTTATGGTGCTATAAAATCAATTTAGGAAAAATATTTACAAAATAAACAATATTAAACTAAGACTGTGTCAGCTTAGTTTAGTTACAATATTGCACAAAAGAATGAATTTTACTAAATAATTAACAAATGTTTTTACTGATGAGCAGTTGTTTGGAATTTGGATTGAATATCTATATAATTTTGTCAATGTTTTTTTGTTTAGAGTTTCTTGATTTCCGTGTTTAGGTAAATCATTAGCTTCCTTTCAGAACTCATATTTTAGTAATTCAAGATATTATCACTATCATTTCTCACATATATCCTAAATATTTTCGCATTGCAGGAATGTTACAATTCCATTCCATTACATCACTATCTTTAATAGATTTTTATGGTGATATAAACTTGTGTAGATGGCAGCTATAGTGAAGCTATGGCACTGCCTTTAAGCTATTATGTAGCTTGGTGGAATTGTAATTGTGCATTGGCCTCGATTCGGAAATAGCTTCAACTTAACTAATTTAAGTTTAGTCCTGTCACTTTCTCAAATTTGAATAAAATAGAGACAGCAACACAACAGCTGATTATAATTGTGTCAAACTGACGTATAACGCTCAAAATAAGTCAAATTAAGTTGTGATGTGAAAGGGTCCCAACTAAAATGCGTTTCGTTTCGTGCATTCGATCTATGTGACAGGTTTATAATAAGTCCGTCTATACTGCCATCCTTTTCTGTTCGCTCGAGATGGAAAGTGACAGGACTAAACTTAAATAAGTTAAGTTGGTTCCGTAACCGAATCGGCAGCATTATGTGTGTTAAGTTGAGAATAAACATTATTATGTATTTATTTATTGATTTTATTTATTTACTGGACAATATACCTTTTCACCTCAGTTTCTTGAGACAAAATTAATATAACTGCACATTCTTTGAGGGTAGTCAAAGAGCACAATCACAATTTGTAATCTAAAAGTCCAATAATATTGTTATTACATGGACCAGTTTAAATTTTACTTTTCAGTGTATCTTCTACTTTTGTTCTTATGAATAAAACTATGTTCATATTTCTATATTTGATTTTAGCCTAAAATTGCAAAGCATGTTTGCTTAAAACTGATATAGAAAATATCATAGAACTTATATGACCACAGATGAATACTTGGCATGATTCACAGCCTATAATAATGCCATACATCGAGTTCCATTGGAGTAGTCTGTATAAACTATCATTCAGCTTTTTTTTTTTATCGGTCTAGTGGTTTTGTGTTACTTATTCATTACAAACATATAAAGATATGGAGAGAAATAAGCAATTCTTAAAAGATCTTACCTTTCAGGTCAGGCGGTAGCTCCTAATCATACGATTTAGAAGAATATTCAAACTAGACTTACTTGCATTGGTGTAGTATAAAATAGAAGCAGACAATTTATGAACAGTGCTTCAAGGTCAAAAAAACTTAATAATGACATTATTTTTATGGATGTTTCCATAGAATACAAAGATTAAAAAGTAGACATGCTACATGCTGCTTACCTTTGATCATAGGCTCGTTCACAGCATTGACGTCTTCTTGAGGAATCATGTCCATTAGTCTTGCGATATCTGTTGCTAACATGTGGTCAACAACTTCCAGGAGCTTGGGCTTCAGTGGGTGGAACTTAGTGAAATCATGGTTAGCTAGTAATTCTTGCATCTTTTTGATATCAGGGAAATCTCCTGGTGAAATTTGTTGCTCCCTTTGAATTCTATCATAGATCTGTCCAAGGTTCTTTATCAACTCTTTCTTCTTGCCGTCTTTTCCAAACACTGAGGGCATTTCCTTCCTAAGCTCACTAACAATGTATGCATGAACTTTTGCAAGGCGAGCTCGTTTAATTAAGTCATTTAGTTTCCGTAACGCTGCATTTCTTGGAAGAGACTGCATATCTTTAAAAAGATCTTGCTCTTCATCTTCAAACAACCTTCTGTTAACATCATAGCGCAAGGGCTGGTCCCAGAAAGATCCTATGTAAACTCTTGCAACCTCAGGAGTCTGCAAAACTTTGCCCAGAGACCACATAAGAGCTCCATAAACCCGCATCAACTGTTGGTGGTCAATCATATCAGCTTTGTTCAAGACAATACGAATTTTATCATCATGGCCTCTCAAAGCCTCTATGCTGCGCCTGAATTCATCTGATATGTCGAGCTTGTGAGCATCGAAGAGTAGAATAATACGGTCTACACGTTCAGCAAACCACTCCAACACTCCAGTAAAGTCGTATCCTCTGTCCACGCGTTGTTTTTCGCCAGATAGGATACCGGGGGTGTCAACAATGGAAATTCCGCGCAGGACTGGGGAGTTTACAGTTGAACATTGAAATCTGTTTAGAAAGGCGTTTCCAAACTTACTTAGCGGGCGAAACTGTTTCTTTGTGTCCACGACGAGAGCATTACCGGGAATGACGCCCTCTTTCTCATCATGCATCACTGCTATGAATCGGTCTGTCGTCGGCTCCGGTCCAATTCGAATTCCGGGAAAATCACGTTCCAGAAGGTATTTTATGAAGGTTGTTTTACCAGTAGAATACTGGCCCACCAGTAATATCATAGGTTTGGCATCGAAGTCCGGATCTTCAAGCTGTGGCGAGTGGAAATCGTGAAACTGATAATGCAGTTCTAGTGGTAAAAGTTTGGTTTTGTATATCTTTTTGAGACCTTCCACCACATTGTCGATACTTTCAGATTTCTCGCCTTCCTTTTTCAGCCAGCTGAACATGGTTACTGTTTAATCTTGGAATTTCTTTACAAAATTATTTCTTTACTCACTGCACAAATGAATTAATTTTGCTAGACCACAGTGATCATCCTACTCCAAGAAAATGAATGACGTGTGTGGTACGGTGAGTACAATAGGGTGGTGTGAGTGAGTGATGTGATGTGACAGATAGAGATAGGTAGGAGGCGCTCGTAGGCAATTTTACTCAAATCGATTTCAAAAGTTACGAATTTGTAATCGAGACATCACTAGTAAAACGTTTTGTTTTTTTTCGTTGTTGCAGAAAATAATGTGGTAGACAGAGTCTAACTAGATCTACTCTACTTCTATGCTCTGTCTCTTTCTAAAGCCATGAGTGTAGCTACGGGAGTTTTGCGCGGGAACAGTAACGAATCACACGTAGGACTGAGTTTCTGGCTTTCTAATTTAGCTTTTCGCGGTTATTATTGTGTTAGTGTGATTATTATTAGCATAATTATGTGCCGGTAGTGAAAGACATTGTGGTGAAAGTTAGAAATAAAGTACAGAAATCCTATATGGTTCGACTCGACACTCCCGCGTAATCATCAGAGAGCATTAGATGGCGGCCACTCGCAATCTAATGAGTTCTAGTAGTACTATTATAGGTATATTCTGTGTTCTAGGTTAGGTTAGGTTGGGGTTTTGCGCGGGGAGCATGAAAAATCTGACGGACTTTGTTCCTCACTCTCATAAATAAGTTCCTTGCAGTGTTTGTTATGGTGCTGTGGTGGATTTAACATAATGATCTGCTGACGAGGAACAATGTGGCGGGAGTAAGAAGCAAAGGAAGGCGCTACCGTACGATTCGAATTGTTATCTCTGCGCAAAAGTCTGTTGAGCATTGGAATGTGAATCACCGGCGCATTCTAATGACTTTAAGGTTAGTGTAGGTTAGATTAGGTTAAGAAGACTGAAAACAAAATAATACTTTGAAGACTAGGCTGTATGGGCTCAAGCTCTTTGCCTTCCCTTACATGGGAGAATAAAAAAAAAAGTTGGGAACAGTTTTGCACAGGGGTACGTTCAGAGCCGCTCGATCGATCGAAATTTAACCTGGTTAAAAATTATACTGCCCGTTCAGAGACGTCTGTCAGACGAAATTTCGACTAGGTTAATTTTTATCTGGCCCGTTCAGAGGCGCACCGGAAGTGAAGTTTTATCTGACAGCGGCTAAGGTGCACGTTCAGTGCGTCCCACTAGTATAAGAATATCGAACTGGGTCGACTGAACGTACTCCGGAGGCGCACCGGAAGTGAAGTTTTATCTGACAGCGGCTAAGGTGCACGTTCAGTGCGTCCCACTAGTATAAGATTCGATCGGTATAAATATCGAACTGGGTCGACTGAACGTACTCCTGTGCTGTGCACACGCATTTTTTCTTTCACTTAAATCAATTTAAATCTTATTTACATATTTAACGCGACGCGATGGACCTAAAAAATCTATATCGATATTCTATTTGCACATCACTAATATCGATATCGATGATTTTTCTACCAAGATTTTGCCCCTCACTAGCTGTGACAGCTGTCAGATGTAGGTTGCCATAAAATGGGACTCAACTCGAACAAAAACGGTTGTATGGAGATCGGTCTCTCTAGTTTTATTTACTTCCTCTATGGTAATCTGTGGAGGGAAAAACAAGGAAATTGAAGGAAATGTTTTCTTTCTTAGGCCTACTAATACAAATACGATAAAATATAAAATGACGATATTTCACGACGAAGTAGAAATTGAAGATTTTGAATATGACGAAGATGAAGAAATGTACTACTACCCATGTCCTTGCGGAGATAGATTCCAAATAAGTAAGGTTAGAAATTAGCATTATGGTAATATCTCATTGGATTTTCAGTAAACTTTTATACTTTCATGGTTTCTTTAATTTCAGGAAGAGCTTATGGCGGGGGAAGAAGTAGCAACATGTCCCAGTTGCTCTCTTGTGGTTAAAGTTATATATGATTTAGTAAGTAGGCTTGCAAATGAATTCTTATTACCTACTTCTTTCAGCATTAATAAATATATCATAATGCTTTTCTTTTTGTTTCTAGGAGAAATTCACTGCTGAAGCTGAAGAAATCAGTAAAGAAGATGGTGACAAGGAGACAGTGAAGCTTAAATAAGAGGGTGGTCCTATGGCTGGTAAAACAGACTTATAAGAATGATGAGCAGGCCTCATTTATGCAGGAAGAGTATGTTATTGAACCATTATTATTAAAGCTACATGAACTTGCGACCCGAGTTGGTTCTATTAAATGTGCTTGTGCACTGTAATTTGTGATATCCAATGAGTAAAAAATATATGTATTTATCAACATGTTTTGTTTTTGTTAAATCTGTACCTATGTTCTAGGATTGAAATTACCCAAATGTCCATAACAGATACTTGCAATATAATAAGTGAAGTGGTAGGTAGGGCTTGTTGTAATTATTATTCTTGAATCTTTATCCATAGTTGTTGATAAGGGATTTCAAACATCTTCTCTTCTCAGTCGTACACTCTTGACTGAGTGATTGTGGTTGCTCCAATGGTGTAGGTACTAAGTTGAGGTCTGGAAAGCACTTTCTTGGCAAAGTCTCTATTTCTGCCGATTCACTGTGCTGCAAAAGCATTTAGTTTCAGACTTCATTGATCACAAAATATCACTCAAATCAATAATAACCATTTCCCTCAACATATAAGAAATAATTTTAATAAATACCTCTACTTTTTTTAAATGATCAGTCAACAGAACGTTTCCATCTGCTTCTCTTTTCGGACAAACTTGATAGGTTTTTAAGGTACTATTCTAAGTAAAACCGCATGCAGCAGCAGCAGCAGCAGGTGTACACAAGATGATTGCTGTAACCACAGATTGTAGATGCCGTTCCTAAGGAAAACAAAAGAAAATTGCACCTGTCCCAGCAATCAACTTACAGTTTTGTCTTGTACACCTGCTACAGCTGCTGCTCTGCATGCAGTCCAACTTGGAATAGTACCTTACAGGTGTCACTATGTTGCCCAATCAATACACAAAAGTAGTAAGAAAAATTAATTTACATAAATGAAACAACAAATTGAAATACAAATTAGTGATTCTATTTTACACTCTTTAAAAATTTGGTAAACATGTCTTAATGTAGAAGTCATTTTTATTATATTATGAATAAATAAATTACATTAACAGAGCACTATAAAAGAAAAATATCTATGTTGACTAGTTATAGAACAATTTATTCTACTTCACACAAACTTATGATCATGATATTCGAGCTAAACATTCAGATTATTGTATTGTCATAAAATTTATTTGCCTTAAAGTGAAAGAGAGTAATAAGGCCATGTGCAAACTTTAACTAGATTGTTGTTAGACTATCACATTATACAAAAATTTTAAAAAATATTAGGTTCGCAAATAATAGTTAATATAGTGTAGACACTTTTCTTTGTAAATTGAAGTACCTAAATTACAGAAAACTTTACGTATGTTCATTTTAGTACAAACAATAGAAAAAGAATTTAAGGAACAAATTAGTTATTATGAAATGTAGAACTCTCAAGTGTACACAGAATCTTACATTCAATAAATATAAATGTGACTATGTGAATCTATATTTTATTTATTTATTACTATCAGTAATAAATAAATAAAGAATAGTTTTTTTGCAAAAGCTCATCAAAATAACGCAGCAGGATCAGGTAAATGTTTTTTTTTTCCTTCGAACAAGTAGTATTTTCATGTACCTATATAGTTGTCAAGGCATAAAGTTACTTGACAACAAACTGCATATTAACTTATTATCATTTAATTTTAACAGTATTGTATATTAATAACTGGACTAAGAACAAAAATATCAGCATCAGCACATACACTGGTTCATCATTTAAGAATGTTTGAGATTGTGTTTGAGATCAATTTTAATATCATCCGGAAAAATATTTTATTAAAGTAAAAATACAGGTCAGTACATCCTATAATAATACTTGTTGTATCAGTAACATTGAATACTTTTTTCTCCAAATATATTTTTATATCTTGTTGGTAAAAATACAAATTAGTGGAGTAACAATTAAATAATTTGCGTTTCTCTAGGCCACACCCTAACTAAGTCTTGGTAATGGAATGATACCAACATACATCCTTCCTTGACTAAATTATAATAATTAGAAGATTTACTTGAAAGGAAGAAAATGTACCAAGTTTACTTGGTATACAAATATAATAATCAGGTATAAAAGAGACTAAATTGCATAATTTATTAGCCAAAAAGAAAAGAATGTATCATTTAATCATTTTAATTTGTGGTGCTTAGGACATTTTATTATTATTACACCCACAAGCTAGTTTTAAAACTGTGAAGTTGTTAGAAGTCAATAAATATAGATACGTATGTATTTAGATTTTCTATAATACTCCAATAACGAGATATAAAAAAGCATTATCATACTCCATTATATTCAAAATGGAAGGATAAATTTGAGCTAAAATAATTGGCTAAAGTAACGTAGCTATTTGTTCTACATGAAGTGTACCTACCTACAAAATAAATATAAAAATCGGCCAAGTGCAAGTCGGACTCGCGCACGAAGGGTTCCGTACCATCATTTATAAAAATGGAAATAAAATCATATCTGTTGTCCGACTCGCACTTGGCCAGTTTTCAGTATTTGTTGTCATAGCGGCAATAAAAAAAAATCATCTGTGAAAATTTAAACTATATAACTATCACGGTTCATGAGAAACAGCCTCCAAAACATCTACAAAAACGAGCAAATAAATCACGTTTTTTGTATGGGAGCCCCCTATATTAAGTATTTAATTTATTTTGTTTTTAGTATTTGTTGTTATAGCGGCAACAGAAATACACCATCTGTGAAAATTTCAACTTTCTAGCTATCACGGTTCATGAGATACAGCCTGGTGATAGACAGACGGAAGGACAGACAGCAAAGTCTCAGTAATATCTCGTTTTGACCCTTTGGGTACGGAACCCTAAAAAAATAAATTATGGCAAGCTTCATGAATAAAAAAAATACTGTATTGAAATACAATCAATAACATATGTAATAATGATTATTATTGATTACAATCGTAAATATCTAGCTTGATTGATTAACCTATTTCCCGATAAATAAGACATTTTTTAACTATGACGTGTTAAATGATAAATCACGTTTGGTCAAACAACAAATCTTATAATTACAGTTAAACTTATTTTACACAGATCTCTAATAAGGTTTTCAGTTTTTCTATCGAATGTACGATTAGAACAATGGAATGTGATCCTAATTTTATGGTTCTTTTCTCTTACATGTTCAGCACCATAACAAGTGGCAGCCTTTTGATCTCAAGCTAACACAATTGCAATGCTCCGCATTTAAGCCATTTTTAGTTATTGGAAAGAGTTTCACATTCGAAGCTTTTTAACATTAAGTGTGCATTATTGAAATCAAAATTTGCAAGCAAAAACCTTGACAACTTTGTTGGTGGAATATTGATCATCTGTTATAACACGAACAACAGAAAACAGAATCTAAGACGACATTCAACCTCTCGCTCAATTTGTGAGACACGTTGACGTGATCGCTTTGGATTCTTCCTCTATTAGAACGAGTTATACCAGAAGGGGTGTTACCAAGCCTATGCGGTCCGCGGCAGCACGGTAGGCGCGGAGGTCTGAGGCGCGGGGGTGGGGTTGGTGATCACGGTGGGCGGGGGTGACGTCGGGGTCGGCGTGTGGATGTTGAAGTGGCGCACAGCCGCCTCTAAAGCCACGTTATTGCCGCTGAAGTACGCAGATACCGCGTTGTGAAACAACAGCAGCTGCTTGTTCATCACTTTCACCTATAGCGAAAAATATACAGTAAATTCAACTGTTATCCTCAAAAATCTCTGCCAGCTGTTCCACCCGCTGTTAAATAAGTTTTCTGGTGGGTATGATGTATAAACCCTTTTTTGCAAAAAGAAGCCTACATATGTTACTCAAGGTGAATGTAGCTTAATATTTGTAATCGATTCAGAAGTTTTTGAGTTTAATCGTAAAAAAACATAGGTACAAATATTCAAAATCAAAAATCTTTTCTCTTTATGATATGAGCATTGATAGTATAAATACATATAAGTGATAAAATAAGTTAAGTGTACAGGATTAAGCACTTCTAGAAATGCACTGCAGGTCGACTAAATCAAAGATCATGCTTGTGGCTTCCCAGATGCTCCGTGGGGCAGTACACCAAGATACTAGCGTATAATCTTACCCTGTTCTCATGCAGGAGCTTGAGTTTGACAGCGGAATCGTCGCGCAGCCTCTCGTACTGTCGACGATGTCGCTCGATGTTAGCAAGCAGGAGCTCAGGTGGGTTGCCGCCACTTGCCTCCAGTTCACTCCGATACGCATCGTACTCCACCCTATAAAAACAGTGCAACCTGTGGTACTCCATATCTTCGTGCAAAAGCTTAAGTAAATCCAAACAGGACGATATGACGTGGTGAGATATGTGTTGACGCTCTAGATTATTGATTTCAGAAAAGTTGTGATTATAATATATATATATTGTACTTATAAGTGTAGTGCAGATGTAAGGTTGACTAATTTTCATGATTGAGCTTCTAAAGGGAATATTTGGTACCTTAGAAGATTAGGTAGAATGCAAAAGATTATAGATTTTAGATCATTAGAATACCTTGCAGCTTCATATTGTCGTATAGTGAGCAGAGTGTCTTCTATTGTCTTGTTGGTGAGGGTATTCAGGGAGTTGTTAAAGAAATGCAATGCCGCCAGCAATGTTTCTCCATTCCTAGTCAGTGAGCGTTGTGTGTCTGCATTGTAGAGAAATCTGCACAGTGAACATACAAAATACAAATTAATTTTTAGAACAATATTTACAAAATCATAATAAATAGTTAGGAAACATCATGGTATAAGAAAGGAAACATCTACTAAGGAGGCTTTATTGCTTAAATAGCAATATCTTCAAGTTAACTTAACATTCAAAATAGAAAAATACACAGAATGCATACTTAATATCATAAATGTTAAAATAACTGTTTGTTTGTTGCTCTTTCGTGCATAAATCACTGAATGGATCTTGATATTTGGCAGGATGGTAGGTATTTAGTATTGATATTTTCCGCAGGTGGAACGGAAAAGAAGTAAGAAATAAGAAAGCAGCAATCCCACTTAAATATGTTACTCACTGGTTCTGTAGCTCTGGAGACTTTTGTGCCAGCTCTGCGAAAGCCTCCCCGAGTGCCCGCTGCGTCGCCCCAGCAGCAGACAACTGTGCAGTCAGCGCAGTGCTCAGTCGAAGGAGGCCATTGTATTTGCGCTGTGTTTCACGTAACATCTCAATCTGGGCTTCCAACTCTGTAATAAAAAAATAAAAATAAAAATTCTTTATTATCAGACAGAACAGTCCATAGGTTTGTTTAGTAACATTTTATCTTATGCACTATGTTAGATACTTATTACTACATTGTGGTGATGATGATGATGAATATTAAGTGAGTCTAATTTCATGTTTACATTTACATTTTGGAATTGTTTAGGTACTAATCACAATTACCATACTATAATTTATATATCAACTATAACCAGTTCCAATTATACATTTTGTCTAATTTTATTTATGCCTTTTCTAGTATGCGTTAGACACCTGTCTAACATGGAGCTCAGTGAACCTATGGAACACTTGGCCATCCATTCTATCCGCTATCATCTTCAGGATTCCATTGCTGCTCCCCCTAACCCGTTGCACTAGGGATGTGGACTTTTTACGCATTATTGCATGAAAATCGTCCACCGCCGCATCCGCAAACATGCCTGAGGCACTACAGTACCTAGGGAGCCTCAACAGAGCCCTGAAGGTGTTGTTATATTGTACTCGCAATGCACTTAATATGTAATGTTACCATGCAATTAATATGTCAATCAAGAATGTAAGTAAACAAGAAAAGAAACAGATAATAACACCGAAATGCCACCTATTATGTTCTATAAGGTTCTATAATAAACATGAACAATCCATCCATTTTTTTTAAATATACTCATGGTCACCTCTGCTTTTGACACGCAGTATTAAGTATTGATCACACTTCTCTGCCGATCGGGCCCGATTAGATATACATTGCTGCTTAATTTTAAAAGTTTTTTTTTTTTTTTAATCAAATTTTTTAACGAGGCTTCAGTCATCTGGTGACTATGCCAGCCTCATGGATTTTAAAAGATTATTTCAAGTAAAACATGTACTCTAGGAATGTATATCAAATCGGGCCCGATCAGCAGGGAAATGTAATCGCTGCTTTAGGGATGTTGCCAGCTTTGATGGACTATTCGTACTTATTTACATACATTACACAATGTTGGTGAGTAAACAAGACCAAAAATGAGTTGCGAAAAGAAAATAAAAAAAGACTTCCTCTTTTTAAGGCAGTCTTTATCAACCCCTCCCCTGAAAACCAGTGGAAAGTAAATAATGCAGTGATGTTCGCACACTGACCATAATAGTAACCAAAAGTTAATATGTTTAACAATTCTCACCAGTATCTACAGTCCTGGAGCTCTTCCCCAGCTTTTCATAGAGTATCTGCTTAGTGCATTTGTATGTTGACACTCCCCAGTTCCTCAGAGTCTCCAGCTTGGTGGAACCAGCTCGAAGCAGAGTGCTGTTGCCTGCCGCACCATTCTGTGACACGTCTGGCGGAGCTAGCAGAGAAAAGAAATTGGTGTACATACTTACTGTATTTAAAGCACCTAAAAGATTTAAGAAGGCAATTTTGTACAGTAAAATTACTTTGCATACTTAAAACTCGATGTTGCTGGTCATTGAGCAAGATAAAACTACATTCTATTAAATAGGCTGCATGACAAAATAAAGGGAACCCATAACATCTTTTTATAGTTGATAATATTTTATATCATAGTTTATTCATGTAAAAGATCTGGTCGTCAGAAGAGGATAATATTTTGATTTGTAAGGAATCAAATTCATCTGATAGAAAGATAACAAAAGGTAACTTCTAATAATATTTAGATAGTTATCTAAATACTTACTATGTAACATTGTAATAGCCTGAACAAACTCCTAACATCAACATTGTATAAAGATTATATTTTTTTAATAGTAATGAATACCCTGTTCAATACCCTATAATAAGGTAGCCAACCCCGTAAGATACAGGATAAGGCTAGGGAGATGATGATGATGAATAGTGATGAGTAAAACACTTCTGGTTGATACTTAAGATAAAGAGATCATCACCTTCCTAGCCTTTTTCCCGTATTTCACGGGGTCGGCTACCTAATCTAGGGGATTGAACGAGGGTACTGGTTTTTACACAGAGCGACTGCCATCTGACCTCTGCAACCCAGAATGGAAAACAGACCCAATTCTAGATTAGGTTTCACAACCTTTGAATTTATTCGTAGGTGTGTGCAGGTTTCCTCACGATCTTTTCCTTCACCGTAAAAGCGCCGAATAAACATACTTATAAAATTCGAAAACCGAAAAACACATTGGTACATGGTGGGATTTGAACCACGACCTCCTGCACAGAAGGCCGCGGCCCTATCCACTACATCCATCATAAAGGAATATAATAATATAATAATATAATAATAATTTATTTTTATTTCTTAAATGTTTACAGTTATTACTTACGGACTAGTATAAAATATAAATAATAAAGAATAAAGAGATACTAACACAAAATTAAGTGAAAAAACAACAAAGCAGAATAATTAGTTTGTAATGATTACCATAGGCTGGTGGAAAAGGCATGGAGCGCGAGGTAGGGAACTTCGGCTCAGTTCCCGACGTGATCGAGTCGCTCGACTCGCGGAGCGGCGGCGTATCTTTCAGCATTTCGTGAATACTACGCTCCGATTGCCTGCCAACAATCATACAATCAATAACTCAAACATCGCACCGAACTATCTAATACCACATAGATCCACAACCGCAATAGCACCACAAAACGAACTCAGCAATTTACAAGCTCCACGGTATTAGGCTGCAACGTAAATAAAACGAAATTAAATGGATTTATGCAGTTTGTGTTATCAAAGCGACGCACCACTTGGACATCTTGCCGGAAAATATGTGTAAGTAGCAAAAACTTGTGACAAACACTTATGATCTTTAACAATAAGTTATATTTAATGCAACGTCTAACATTTTCAGTAACCAAGGGACATTAGAAGTTTAGAACAAAACAATTTTCTAATTCGAGAAATACGATTTGACCACCTTCGAAAACGACCTTCGACTTGCCCAATGTACTTTTTGACTTGACAGATGGATTGACGTAATAGATTAAAAATGTTTACAGTGGTACCAACCGTCAATTCTCTTCATCATTGTCTATGGCTTCATGCATAATGCACGAGAGTGCATGTGCATGACGTGATTGACGACACCAAAGATATTTATTATTATCTTTTGACGACACCGCTTCGCAAATCGCAAAATAGAAACTTCTACTTTGTATCTACTGTATGTAGCTTGTACTCCTTTCCTTCGTGTGCAAGGCCTAGACTATCTCCTTGGGCTATCCCTCAGTTCAGTCAAGTCCAAGAGTCAAGTTCAGGAGAGTTTATTCAGAGGGCCATTCATACGTGGTCACCACCGTGGAGTAACGGGTGTAAAAGTCTTTCAAATTTGGCTTTCTCATACAAATAGTCTTTCATGTAATGTGGTCATTTCGGGAGAGTCGATTTCTTGTCCTGTATGAATTTCCAGATGAAAAGTATTTAGTTACGTTAACACAGCAACACCTACAAAACTACCGAATCAGTCAAAAGTTGAAACCGATTATTTTGCTACGGGCTACGGCATAGACCACTGTAGCATCGACCGCTACGAGCCTACGACGTTACCCGGCCGTTGTATTAGGCTTAGCACGCAGGGCGATTTTTTTCGCGCGAATTAAATCCCTGACTATCTTTCTATTCAATGTTCATGTAGGTAAACAGACATTCACGAACGTGGTGGATGGATGGAATAGGTGACTACTCTAGATTGTACTTACCTAATAAATTTGTTCCATTCTCCGATCTCTTCTTTTGGGTACCTACGTATACAGAGTGTTAATTTTGTCATAGCTCAGGTTTTTTTTAAATTAAAAGTCACATATGTGTATTTAAGGATCACAAAAAATATTTAAAAAATATCCTACATGATTTATTTTTGATATTCACTTAAAAATTATCAATACACCCTTACACTATGTATGGCATGGCACGCTATTAAATTAACATCCTGTATAACAATAAAAAAAGGAGACAAACATTAACAGTACTTAAGTACATGGTTATTTTGGAGACAGGACCTCAATGAGTTGGTCAGATAACGAAACTTAACAACCTTCTTGATAATTAATCCAGAACCGCATTAATAACAGTTTTTGAGACTGACAGCGAGATTAAGTTCGTATTAGAAATTATATTTCAGTTCAAAACAGTCTATAAAATCCATACGTTTGACATAGTACTCTCAATCTTGAGATCGCTTCATAAAATAAAAGCTTTAGTGATGAAATGTTGGGAAATTAAATAATACCAATGACTTAGTTTCGTCAACAGTTTGTATTTTATTTTTAGTGTATCATTTGTTCAGTTTCGCTGCCTGAGTTAACATACCTATTCGGTTTGCGCACTGTATCGCTCAGATTAAAAGTTTTATGAGAGTTGCACGGTCAACTATCTTGGGCATAAAATTGGGCACGACACGTCAACTTTCAACACAATTTTTCATAATGTCTTTTAAAACTTTTTTAAGCTTAGGCCTCACAGGCTCATAAATTAATTACTTACACAATTAGGTACCTACACAATATTCCCTAAAACTCCCTATAAGTACTAGCAGGTACTAGCTATCTATCAAATTATTTTTATTCTTAGGTACCTACTTAACATAAAAATCATATGACCACACTTTACTGAGTTTAAATAAATTCTCAAACAGTCAGAATTTATTTGGGCTTGTACCTATACGGTAATAGGTAGTTTAACGAAAGATGGAAACTGGACATACAATAAGTACCTACCTACTTATGTGCTAACATTTTGCGACTAGAACATCTCTTTCATGTACTGCATATTGTTATAGATTCCAATTATAACATAGGTAGATAGTCGATCAAATTATCTAAGCGAACTGACTATAAATATCAACTATACGCACATAATTCAAAATAAATGCTGTTTGTTGGAAATGCTTATTGCATGTTCAATTTTATTATTTGCTGGTTTTTTCTACATACAGAGCACACCTGTTATCTTATACAGGGTGTAAAGTAAATCACATGTTCTACTGATGATAACAAACAACTTTCACGAAGCATAATTATTTTAGCTCGAAATAAAATTTTGCCTTGTCCATACAAAATTGCAGATGAGAAGAGCGATTTTGTATGGAAAAGACATTTTTATTTCGAGCTAAAAATTTTGTGCTTTGGGAAAGTTGTTTGGTATTATTATTAGAACATTGTGGCTTAAATGAACGCAGTAGTTTATTTTACACCCTATATAAAATAGAATTTGAAATTGAAACTAATCGGTGGTTGAGTTGACACAGTGGAATCACTTTAGTTAGATTAGTTGCATTTCTGTTTTCAATACCTACGTTACGTATGACATCTGGTGCATTTTTTTTTCTGTTTAGCTAACTAATACGTAATAATCTCAGTTTACTATGAAATTTTCCGTAAAAATATATTGTGGTACTGCTGCTTAACACTTTTACCTAATTATGGTCACTTTAAATTAGATGAGTAGTGTACATAATTAAGTACTTATTTTGAAGTTATATTCTACTCAGGAAACTGTAGGACTTATATTGCCCTGTGTCATGTACAATTATCATGTCATGTCCTTGGATTTGAGGTACTGTTTTGTCTCATGGTTTGTCATAATTATTGGAGGTTTGTTTATTGTATTGGGAAAAGTATTTCAGTGTCATAGGCAGAATTCCCCCTCGATCTACTCATAATTTAAAATGACCTTATATTTCACTATAGCGATCAACACAATTTTTATATAAGTGTTTCTTCCTCAACCGTTTCCAGTGGGTACCACTCTGAGGGTATTCTTCATTCATCCAGCTTCAGCAAGGAGGCGCTTACTGGCGGTGGTGGCAGGCGTAGAGGTCTCATCTCTGACCCTGAACTGTCGCTGACCACCACAGTCTCCGGACAACAGGACGTCTTCATAGACTCAGTTGACTTCTTGTGATTCTGGTGGTGAAAGAAACACATAAAACATAACATACATACATTATACTTTTTTCCCGGAGGGGTAGGTTAGGTAGAGATCACATCCGTTTTTCAAAACTTCTTTCATTTCATCTATTATATTTATCAATAAAAAGACACATAGAGCCGATGAGAGCTGATTAGTCCTTAGATGCTCTACCTATCTAATATATCGTAGGGAATTCTTGCAACTATACAAGCTTGTTGAATTAGGACTTGCCGGTACCTGCACTACTTATATTATAAGCCAATCATAATGTCTATGACTCGTAAGTAGGGACAAGTAATAGAACAGGGAAGGTTAAGGCCGGGAGTGGTAATGGTAACCTTAATAGCCATAGCCAGCCAAGGTTACGCAACTCTCGTCAGCCTTGGCTACCACAGAAGCCACGACAACTGTTTATCAAAAGAAACTATTTCATTATTTCTATGGTTGATTTCTTTATTGGTTCCAATTTGGAAACATTTACTATAAAGTACCTTAAAGCAGTGAGTGATAGAGTGGCACATGTGGCTGAAGGAGAATCTTCTGCGCTGGCGCATGAGGACATACAGGAACGGGTCCAGGACGTAGTTAAGCAGCATCAGAATGTCTGCCGCCACCGTGAGGATCTGCAGCGGTCTGCCGTCCCACTTGGAACGATCCATCGTCAGGTACAATGCTGATGTCACCTAAAATCGTAATTTTAGTCTTCTTATAAAAAAAATATCCAACTACCTATATAATTTAGGATATGTACCGACACATAAAACTCACTTTCTCCAAGAAATATGAGTCCAAATACATTCCAAATATTAAAAAAAATGGCCCTTCCTACAAATGGTCTCAGCGTCTTGAGGGATGGTGATGGGATGACAACCCTCAAAATTTCTATGATGGGGCGTAAACGGTATTAATAGGACATTGACGGTTCTACATACCCGCGTTTAATGATAAGGCGTTCAATAAACTATGGAGTTAATAAAATGATCACAATCGTATTAGATGAAAATGACATTTAAGATGGGACACTATAAAATTAACTAGTAGAGCTGTAGAGAAAACATTTAATTGGGGGTAAATGCCAACTGCACGCCACCAATATTATATGATCTGTCGTTGATCAATTAATTGAAAACGCGAACATTTTCCTGAGTTGCAATTAAAGCCATTTTCAGAAGGTAGAGAGAGCGTTACGCCCAAATATTTTCTTTTTATCGAGTGGGTTTTCGAGTCGAACAGAGGACCCGATGAACCCTGGTGTCAGAGTTTCTTATCCGCTTAGTAGTACCTACAGCTAATAAATAGGCCTCTGACATAGTTTGTGTAACGACCACTATCAAAAACAGCGACCGAGACCGACTGCTTAACGTGCCCTTTGAAGCACGGATTTTTTTACTGCTTAAAAGTTAAAACTCCGGTAACCGGTCGATCCTTTACTAGCCTTTATTAGTGATTAGGAAGCTGATACAATCGATGTCTTATGATATGACTTCCAGATCTGCATAGAATTTTCTGTGCGTACTTCATCATCATCAGCTCATATACGTTCCCACAGAGGAGCACGATCCTACCCTGAATAAGAGCGATCGGGCTTAGTCGACCGGATTATGGATTGGTCAACTTCACTTCATACCAACTTTACTTCATACAATTTCTTCGAAGGTTTTTTTTCAGGCAGATTTCTTAACGATGTTTTTCTTCACCGTGAAAGTGTCGAATGAACGTACATATGAAATTCGGAAAACGAAATATCATTGAGCACACGAGACAGCGGCACTATCCACTACATAATCGAGTCTATGCCCTACTAAATCATGTCCTATCTAAATCGTGTCCTAAGTATATAATCAACCATCTATCAATTCTAAAATAATTTTGATATAGGTATAAGTTTCTATTGATCTCGTTCTTGCTACAAACAGTTGTTCTGTTTGTTAACGATCAAGTACAGATAAATTCCAATTTGTATTATGTAGCCCATCTCAGTGTACTCTTGTCATCAATCTCAATCGAAATCACGTAATTAGGGCGTGAATAAAACCCAACATATCAATCGAACAATCTGCCTCCGTGTTCCAATGGTCTGAGCCCTGGGCTCACGAACCGGAAGTTGTGGGTTCGGTCCCCACGGGGGGAAAACAAAGGTTGATATTAGTCAATTTATCACTTTGTGAGACTTGGGGTAGTTTGTGTAGGACAATGCAAAATCACTTGACTGTCTGATAAGAAAACAGACTCAGTGATTTGGAGGGCACATAAAATCGCTAAGCCATCGGTTCTAGTCGCTGTCTTTTGATAGTGTTCCTCAAATAAACCATGTCAGAAGCCAGGGTTAAAACATGTAATAAAAATAACAGGGTTCATCGCATAATCGCGAAAACCCACTCAATAAGAGTCGGATAAAAGAAAGCTTAGTTATTGAAGTCATCATGTTGTTTACCACTGATTACTTGAGCTTGAGCACATAGTACATACCTATTATGCCAATACCATTTTGACAGAACAAAGAAATATTTTGGCCGGCTACCGGGCGTCGGCGGGCGCCTCGCTTGCATACAGATAAGGATAGAGGATCGGCAATCGTACTTATGTGGCTATTGTAACCAATAACTGATAAACAATACCGGTTGTTGATGGCACTGTAGGTACGACACGCGATATGATTCAATAGACAATAATTTCTTATGGATTCACTAAATGGTACATTCTTACTAATATCAATTTAATGTCCAGAGACCGTTTCTAGGCATGATCATTAGATTACAAACAATGCATTCTTTGTAAAAAGGTGAATCTATTACGTATTTACAATGGTCATAGACATTACAGTAAGGATTTTTCTATTCGATATTGTAAGGCTTGTATTTATGATCGATCTCAAGATTGGGAGTAACATTAATTATCTGTCGATTTAACAGGTCGTTTTGTAGGTACTGAAATTACACTTGGACGGAAAATTACATTTCTGATACGAACTCAAACTCGCTGTCAGTCTAAGCTGTCAGTCTAACTATTAATTCGGGCCTAAATGCATATAAACATAATATACTAAATATTCAAATAATTATACTCGTAGGTACACTGTGGACTAGCGCTATCTTTTGTTTAGAAGCCCAAAAATATCAAACAATTAGATTTTAGGTACCTACAATATAGTGTTGGACCACAGTCCACATCTTGTTTGCTTGTACAGAATTTTATATGACTTTACAATTTATTCACATACATTTCATTTCGGGAGATGAGAAGAATATTGATGGCACATGTACACCTTCTCAAGGAGATTTTTAGTGAGGTGAATGGACATGAACAGAGTGAGTTCCCAGTCAATGAATCATGTTGTTTTGCCTTTTTAGATTATCTCTGGATAGGAAGATTCGTATTTGACTCTTTAATATAATAAAAAAGAAATAAAGTACCTTGGATTATGTTATGATTCTGCTATGAGAGGCATTCAGAATTCTTTTTCTCAAGAGCCAGAATATATTTCTTCAAATTGGGTGGGCACAAAGCAATAAGCCCTTAATAATGATAAAAATGCGGTATAATCCAAGGCCTCAGGGTACCATGATTGTCTACCGTGGTATTTGCATACGTGGCATTAAAAGCATATAAATGAACCCCGATAATGATCTATTATGCGCATGGGCAGGTTGTTAAACACTAGCATACTTTACAAGGTATTGATTTATTAAGGTGTCAGACGTCGATCAAAGTAGCGATCTTTGTTCTCAGTATTCTATCAGTAGTCTCTTGAAGAAACTACTGCAACTTTATTAATCACACAAGACCAAAGCATTTGCAAACCAACTGTCATGCGGACACTTCCGCATCTGAAGAGTCGATATGATGACAAAACAGTGGTCAACAAAGAACCAATGCGTTTCGTGTTCTTCGACATTCATCAGACAGGTCATAGAGCCTTTCATGCTTGAAACTTTATTAGTTTAGTGTATTTCAATATCGACGATGAGCTGACAACCAGACTCTACCTACAACAATGCACAACCCTCATAGTTGAAAAAATAAGAGGCAACCCTGATAGTATTTTTTATGTGTCTGCCATTCCCGAAAGGGATTCAGTTGTGATTCTATATTTTGGTTACAAGTATGTCCAGCAGTGGACTGCTGCAGGCTAATTAATGATGATGGATAGCACATAATTTGACAGCAGAATAGAAGAAAGAAAGGCGCTGGACGATATATACACACTGTTGACTTAACTAAACATGATTACGCAATAGACTTACCAGCAGCATTTCGATAAGGAAGCAAAACAATTTGATGGCGTGTTGATGGCCATTAATTTACCAATAAACATAAATACGAGTAGTCTAGGGGTAAGAGGTTTCACTCTATAAATACAGTGTAATGTCTATTACACCATTGACTTTGGGGCGTAATGTAAACAACAGTAGTTTTATGGGTATTATTCCACGTAAGGCTTGATAAGTTGTAAGAGCTATAGCTATTTGCCATCGCGAGGAAAACAGTTGTACCTACATATAATAGTGCTTGTAACGTATAACCTACGCATGCTTACTGTTCTTTAAATATTTTGGTGACCTCAATTTATTAATAATGTTATGATTATTAACTAGCTGTCCGCCCCGCAGCTTCACATGCGATTTCAAGATTAGAACTTTTTAAAACTCTCAGTAAGATCGGGATCTTAAAGTGGATTGGTCCCGGGTTCAATTCCCGGCGGGGGACAATGACTTTGTGTAGTTTATTCTAGTTTGTTTAGGAACATTGCAGGCTAATTACCTGATTAAGTTAAGCTAAGTAATAATACAACACACTTAAAATAGTACTAGGAGGGACGATGATGTTCGTATCTCAAGGCGTGTCTTGGGAGAGGCCCATTTGATGCTGGAGCTGCAGCAGTGGACGAACACTGGCCAATTATGAGGTCATACATAAGTATCCTACTCACCATCTGCGGAAGCCAGCAAAACATGAAGAGAACAGAGAGTGTAGCCATCAGCCTGCTGAAGGCGACTTCTTCGGCCGTGGCTGCATTGTGGTGGTAGCTGTTGGTGCCAGCGTTCATGCTCCTCTGTCGTTGCCGACAGCTGCTCTTCGACACCCTCCTTACTACTGGTTGGGCGCCATTCCTCGGCGCGGTAATCGCGTACAATGCTTGGATTACTGCCAGGTTGCAGTAGACCAGTATTACGCATAAAAATGTACCTGGAAACGAAACATTGTATCAACTACAACAGCAAATGTGATGTCTGAGTTGTGAACCTTGCGTTTGACTATCACGTCTCAGCTGGTTAGGATAATACAGACTGAATCACCTGATAATCTGTCTGAAAGGAGGATTCTGTGCTTCTGATGCGGTTGTTACACAAACCATTTCAGACGACTCAAAAACTCTGACACCAAAGTTTACAAGATGAAACATCAATCGATAGAAGATTAGATTACTATTTGCTAAGCTTACCAAACGCCACGTAGAAATAAGCGTAAGCTTTTTCAGATGGAGTGGTCGCCATCCGGTACCGGATGCAAGTCTTGTCGTCCCAGTAGGCGCCCAGGCCCATTATCGGTGCACACGTCAGCAGGAGGGCCCAGCACCAGGAGACCAGAAGCGCCATCCTGATCACGTAGTAAGTCACTTGCTGAAAATAAGGACGTAGCTTTAATATTGAATATTCATAAATCTAACACAAGGCTAAAAAGTGAATAGAGTATGAAGTCAAGAGCAACATTCCGGCGAAGATTTCCCACCTTTTTCCATATTCGATATTTTTCTCTTTATAAATTTTTAAATTCGATTTGTCTCGTATTCCTTCCTATGTTCGTTTGTTTCTTTACAGAGGTATTTGCCGTTTACTCAACTCTTAAAGGGCCCAAATCTCAAATAATAAATTTGGATTTCCCATACATTTAGTTAGTCAGCTGATAAATTGTATGTCATTCGAATAACACAAACACACCGCTAAATTAAATGGCTGTACCGGTAGTAAATTATATCTCTAGAAAACTTGTGGCCACTATAGCACTGAAAGATTTAAATCCTTTCTTATATTAAATAATATTACTTAATTAAATGTGTGCAGCAGCCGTGTTATAGACTATCTTGTATTCTGCTGCGTAACATTTAATTTTAAAGAAAAAAAAAATTCCTACATTTTTCTGTTACAATCCTCGGCAACCTATAAATAGCAAATTCAGCGAGTTAGCCCTACGCAATCCTGATGAAATACGTTACGAATGGCGTCAACAACTTATCCTAGATTTCAATTCGCATGTTTTTCCGTCCTCGTAGGAAAGACGCAATAGTATTTTTACAATTCTATACATCGATGACATCCTTTTCCCAACTACATTGTTGCAAAGTTTTATCCATATGAAGCTGAATTTTTCGGAGTTGTTATTTTGTATGGGAAAGTCAAACTTTTATTTCGAGTAGGATATTTTTAATTATTTTTTGTGACCCTTTATCGATACTATGACACCCCTAAGTTATGGCATGCAATTACAATAACAACCTGTATAGTCTATATAACAAATTATAGGATAAACGACTAAATACTCTTTCGTCTGTGCAGGGATAAAACTTTATTTTTAAATTCTTAAGCGTATTCTATGATCCCGTTGTCATTTTTCTTGGAATGTATGAACGGTTTTCTAACAATATACATCAATGCGAATCTCGCACGTGCAGTTACAATATTGCAAATAGACAGGAAGTGACGACACCAGTGTAATTGGGCAGCGGAAGCAGTGTGTTGAGCGAGTTCGATCGGTTACGTGCAACTATTTAATTCTCGCACACAATAATTCAATACAGTTACTATTTTATTAATAAACTATTTATTATAAGATATAAGATACATTATTTAATGTTGCTCAAATAAATTATATCTAAGGTACCACTTTACAAATTATCAAATTTCTAACATCCAATCCAATAATTATATGACATCTACACTATGATAAAAATATTTGTACCATTTGTGGTAAATTATTATGCAGATAAGATATAGGATCAAAGACAAATAACAATGAAATTACTGCTAATCAAAGACAAACTCTTAAATATAAATCAGAAAAAGTTCTACTGGATAAATTTAGGAAATCTGGTCCAATAACCTGGGGCAGGATATCCTGAAAGCCTTACTGCGGTTTTATGATCTTGTTTTGATGGGATCGATAACACCCATTCACAAAAGGATCGGCAAAGGAAAATAGAGCAAAGTTTATTTTACGACATTGTTTCTGATCTTAACTGACCTTGTATTTAAAGTATTTTCAGGAGCAAACAGTCCAATTGCATGGATGTATATAATTAAATAGAAGCCCTGATGGGTAATTAAATGAATAATTAATATGATTACCAGTTGCTATCCACGTTCAAAAAAGGATATTATTATACGTAATTTGATTACTTACCAAAAATAAGTAACGAAATGTAAAGTAGGCAAGAAATAGGTTTAGCTCATCGAGGTCTTTGGATTTGCTACATACCTTCTTTAGACTTGTAAAGTTCGCTGTTTGATTGTAGGTGCAATCTCTTCGACACAAATCATCATAAAATACTAGGCTCTCCCAAGCAAGCTTTGTGCTCCACATAATTAACCATCACCACGAAATCGTATAGGCTCTGCAAGCGGCTGCTTGGCACGCTAGTATACTTTTTACGATATTGGTTATTCTGTAACTGCCTCTGTGGTCTAGTGGTCTGAGCCATGGGCTCACGACCCGGAGTTCCCGGGTTCGATTCCCGGCGTGGGACAATAACTTTGTGTTGTTATTTCTATTTTAGTTAGGAACATTGCAGGCTGATCACCTGATTGTCCGAATAGTAAGATGATCCATGCTGTCGGATGGGTATGTAAACAGTCGGTCCTGAGCCTGATTTCTCTCTGGTCGTGTCAGTCAATCTGTCCCATCAGAATAAGAGATTGAAGGAATAGAACAGAGAGTGCACTTGTGTATTGCGCAAACATTTGGGCACTAAAAACTAGCCCCGCGCAGTTGGCCGATCCTTGGGAGATTAGCTGCTATCACCGAAAATCGGTTGGGAGACTATTATTAGCTTGGATTGCGACTTGCCACCACCCCAACGAAGTCGATCGCGAAATAACATGTGATAATGATGTGTCCGTCTGTGGAAATGCAATCTTCTGAGTGAACTCACTCCATTCAAAATTCTGTCTTGTTCATAATCTTGTTTAGGACAGATCAGTCCCAAAAAAAAAAAACAGCGAATTTCCGTTTTAACCTTTTGACCCGAGTTCAAATACTTTTATCAATTAATAAAGGCAATTACGTTATTGTCTAAGTGGCCAAATGAAGTGTTTGTCAATTTAGTAAATGGTCAAATGTGTAGCTTCTATACTCATGTACTTATAATTGTACAGTCAACCAAGGAGTTAGGGTACCGCCCCAAACCGATAAAGTTTTCTCGGGTATTTATATTATACTCTTTCCGCCCCGCGGTTTCACCCGCAGCTAGAGTTTTCCCGTGGGATTGAGTTCCCAAGCTGTTCCTACCTTTAAAATTGACGGAATTTCCATACAAACTTCCATCCCCTATTTTACCCTCTTATGGGTGAAAAATACAAAAACGCTGAAACACGTATTAATTATTTTTTAATTTTTAGCCTTAATACAAAATTTGAAGATCCTATCTTTAAAATTGAGGGACTTTCATACAAAATTCAACCCCCCTTTTTACCCGTTTAGGGGGAGAAAATACGCAAATCCTTTCTTAGTGGGAGGTTACGTTATAGGAGGCACTTGCTCTTTAAGTTTCACGATTCTAGCTTTAGTAGTTTAGGCTCTGCGTTGATGAATCAGTCAGTCAGTCAGTCAGTAAGGACAAACGATTTTATAAGTTTAGATTTTTAGATAAGTTTTCATATGATTGTACAGTTTATTAACCTGCACATTTACCTATAGGTACGTCATGACAAAGCACAAACAATTGTACCAAGAAAACTTTATCAGTTTGGTTGGAGCAGCCCTAGTACCCTAACTCCTTGGTTGGCAGTACAAAACACGAATAGTTCTTTGACGTAAGTAATGTATAATTTGCATTCGGCAAGTCCCACGTCCTTGACGAGACTAACTCGTAGGTGGTCTTATACAATGAACCATTGCGCCTTACTAGATGGACGATCACTTCATAACCTACCTTACAGGCAGACGTGTAAAGAAGCCATAAACTGTTATTAGCTTATCTGAACAATCATCCCCTAGTTCGTGTTAAAGCATACTAAAAATTAAGTTGAACTGTAGGTAGGTATAATCTGCAGGTAGGTACCTAAGCTTCCTCTCTCTTTTTCATGATGTTACCTTTGGCATAATGTATTACTTTAAAATACCTTTTTACATAAATATAAAATACACAATCATCACATCCATCATACTCGTTAAGTAATTAGGTCTTAACTTAAAATATTTTCGGTGCTTGTGGCGTTTAGGTTATGTCAAAGTGTGCGGTGTATTGAATCAAATATATTTTATGTGTAGGTTCAAAAATGCAAAATCTCGAAAACAATATTTTCTCGAATTCTGTAAATTCATTTCCAATGCGCTCGATAGTCGTGTGAAGAACGAAATCTGTGAATTTTTATTCACTTGTTACAAAGTATCGTCCTTTTTAGAGAACTTTTCAATTCTGGCGCTTTGGACAAGGCGAATATGGGCAAAACGGATAGCTATCCGCAAAGTTTAAAATACAAGATAGGTAAAACTAACAATAAGAGGACAAAAATATCCGAGTTGGCAGGGCCCAGCAAATTGAAAAGAATAAATGACCAAAAAGGTAAATCAAGATTTTTCTGTTTAGTATGCACTGAAGAACACTGAAGAATACAATGATCCACCTGCCGAAGACTGGATCGAGTGCAGCCAGTGCCAAAGATGGGCACACGAGAGCTGTACTAAATATTCTGGAGTCGGCAGCTATTTCGTTATCGTTTTTGTCCTTAGTGTACCTATTCGTTTCCGAGGGGGGTCGGGCAAAACGGATAGTAGGAGCATTGTATTGCAACCAAAAGTTACCCCTTAGAATTAGTTTAAGTTTTTAAAATTTTATAAGTATTTTCCAAAGAGGACCTAATCAGGTACAAATTAAAAGTGTAAAGAGTTTTGTTAATTATCTGTTTGTTTGTTTTATTTTTACATTCCCTTAACAATTTAACATATGCGTCTTGCCCGTGCTTCCCCTACCAATATAATATTTGATCAATTAAATAATGTGAATAAAAAATAGCAATAGCCGTTATGTAATTTGTTAAGGATTATGTCCTTAGCGGTTTTATGTTATTTCTAACTACATAGTTTCTATTAAAACGTCCGTAAGGACCAGGTAACAGAAATGGGTTGCTTAGCCAAAAAAATTAAACAACTTTCACGAAGAAAAGAAATTCATCTGGAAAATGTAAAGGTTTTTTGTATACTTCTTGACTGACAAGTCTATTCGATCGATAATAAGAAGTTTCCTATTCTGGCACACCACTAGGCTTTCTGTTGTCTCATGATGTCATGATCATGAGAGATAGTGGCCGGTATGGACTTATATTAGTTAAGCCGTGTCGTTTGCAACGCCGAATTGCTCAGTGGTAGCAAAATACATGGCCGAAACGTATTTTTTTAGTTAAATTTGCACCAACAGACACATTTACATTAATATTTTTATTTTTTAACCAAACATAATAGGGAGATCAGAGATAACCTGCCATTCAACATCACGGTCGATCACCTAAACCTACATCACTAGCTGTCTCGTACTTGCCAACCCAGCGGACAGCCCGAATGTGACAAGTGTTTTGGGCGGGATGGCGTGACGAATATATTATTACAAATAGTGTAGGCCTGAATATCATTTTCCATTTACATGCTTTTACGTATCATAGCATAACTATGCTACAAAGTTACGTCTAAGTATACTTTTTTGTTTCAATTTATATTTTTTGGCATACAAACAGTGGCTTCGGCGCGGCAGGTAGCACCTTATATTATAAATCGAGGTCTTTACCCAGCAGCAGAACAGTTGGACACTATCAAATAAGATAAGATGGCTAGCTGCTGGAGAGAGGCCGTTCACTCATATACGAATAGGCTTGGATTACTGCGGACCAGTCAACGTGTCTGTCAGAAGAAACATTGCTACAGAGATGACTAACCTTCTGATACAAGAACGGGCGTGTGAGGGCGAGGTACCGCTCCAGCGCCATGGTGACTGCGATGCAGACGCTGCCGATGCCAAACCCTCGCAGAATCACCCTCATCGCGCAGTAGACCTGCGTGTTCTTCACCCAGGGTAACTCCTCCGCCACCACCATCGAGCACATCATGCCGACCTGTCGGGGCAAAAGCGAGATCACAACACGTGTAAGTAAGTACCTAATGGTAGGGCATTTATAAGGTCACAGGCAAAAATGCTCTGATGAAATGCAAAGATGCAGATTATGATGAAACATGATAATATGATTGCCTACCTAGACTAGATAATGCCTGTTCACTCCCGCGTTGAAAAGGCCTAGATTAGGTATAGCGTTCCCAAAACATGTTAGGTAGGGAGAATAGCGTTGTAAGTCCATGTACGATAACTTCAAGAAATAAGCTCAATAAACTTTAACAAGAAACACAGCTAACACTAAGGCCCGTATTTATAATCAGCTCTCAAGAGTAACACCGAGTTCGTATCAGAAATGTCATTTCAGTACAAAACGATCTGTCAAATCCATACTTAATATTGCTCTCAATCTTGAGATCGTTTTATAAATACGAGCCTAAATTTCTTTATAATAAAACCCGGATTGTACTACATAAACGTAAAGGTAGAATTTGGTTACTTTCTGGACGGTGCTTTCGGTCGCTATCCTTGCAGACGTAAGCACATGATTCAGACACGTTATACTAAATAATATAGAAGTGTGAACATTTACTTAGCTTAATCTAATTAGGCTATATTTCGCAGAGCATTCAGTTGTTTTATACATTCGCAAAGTTCAGTAGAAAACATTTTTTTTTTTCCTGCAAGTGTCAAGCAAGGGCATCCACACACATGCCGCCGGCAAACCCGCCGGCACATGCCGCATGACGCAGAAATTAGCAGTCCGCACAAAACAAACTCAATCCGCTCCGCCGCTCCGGGATTGTGTGTGCTGGTGCTGGCTGACACAGCCTATACAGGCTGCCAGCTATAGTGTTGCCGACATAAAGCCGGTGAGCCGGCAGCTTTAGTGTATATTGCGCATTAGTTAGGTGGGCTACCTGGTGTAGAATCAATCAGCCAACATCATAACTTACCAACGCGATGAGATCGTTGGCAGCCAGGGACGTGAGTAGCAGCAAGTGTTTCCGGTTCCGGACTCTGCGCTCGCCAGTCCTCACAG
Organism: Scrobipalpa atriplicella; assembly: GCA_029255725.1. Classification (NCBI taxonomy): domain Eukaryota; kingdom Metazoa; phylum Arthropoda; class Insecta; order Lepidoptera; family Gelechiidae; genus Scrobipalpa; species Scrobipalpa atriplicella. The sequence continues at coordinate 43,277 of JARACY010000243.1, forward strand.
CCACAATGGCCACGATGTTGCCTATGATGCCAATCGCATACACCACCTAGCAAATATTTAAGTAAAATATTATTATTGCACTTAAAAAAATATATTATGTAACAGTAAGATATGAAAATAAAGAGGGTGCAAAGTAACAAACAGAAAAAGTATTTTGAGATAAATTCTAAGTATGTTTTATCGGCGTTTTTTTTATTTTTAAAAGTATACCTTGATGATCATGTAGATCCCAGTTCTACCGCCATCGTGTGCTCCTGATGAAGTCACGTTCATACTAGCTGGTTCGAGTGTTGTTGATGGAAATAATGTCGAATTAATTTCCATTGCAGCGATTTATATCAAGATGTTCGAAGTTATTCTTTATTCGATGCGTGTATTTCGATGTCATTTTATACCATATTTTAAATTGGCCAACCTGCAATATTTAATAATATTATAGAGTATTATATTTTTTGATTTTGCACCTATGTGGTATTATATTTCGTTTAATTTAATTATTTTATTCTTATTTCTGTGCTATTTGATATTTTTTTATTAATATTATGTACCGTAATGTCATAGCTGTTAGTTTTCCTAACAACTTAAAATAAAATAAATAAAATGTCTAGATATAAGATTAGTTTGATAACTCGTCAATATTTTAATGTTTGATATTTCACCCGAATTAACTATGAATTAAGAGTGCCAGCACACAGTTCACCGCCGGCAAGCCCGCCTGCACAACACAAGCCACAGAAACGGCACTGTCGCTCAGTTTTGTACCATGTGTAGGTGCCTTTATATTCAAGTTTATATCGGAGATGTTTGATTAGAGGAGTTTATATTATATTCGCACCGGTGTTGCTTAGTTAATACACGCCAAATCCTAAATAGCTCTAACTTTTTCCTTATAAACAGACGAAAACTTGATTATCTGCAAAGTTAATCTAATATATATATAAATAAATATTGTCGTCCCTATTCTTCTTCGTCTGTCATGTTTTTGACTATCTTCTGTAGTCCGATCCGATATGTCATCGTTTTTCCTTTCCGAATACTATTTTCTGACGCAATGCATAATCATTGGGTGTGAGTGAATGCGAACAGCTTAGGATTAGGAGGGTGTTTCAGGCCCGTATTTATAATCAGCTCTCAAGAGTGACAGCGAGTTTGAGTTCGTATTGGAAATGTCATTTCAGTACAAAACGACCTGTCAAATCCATACTTAAGATTGCTCTCTATCTTGAGAGTGCTTTATAAATACGAGCCTAAGTAATGATAAAGGATTAGGTACATAAAATATATTTGAAATGTTTGGCTTCCCTATACAAAATGATCATACAAATTGTATGGGCCCAAAAAATGATTTTTAAATACTTTATTTATAATGCTTCTTCATCGTAACTGAAACATCCATTAATTTAATATCAATAGCGGATAACTTGATATAAAATGTTGCGGCTAACTTTTCTTTCCTTATATTGTATTTTATCCGTTTTATATTTTGCATACGGATAGAAACAAATATACTTCTAACATTTTCTTCTCGTTTCATATTAACTATATTAACCACATGTTCGCCCTAATTAAGGGTGCGCTCGTGTCGTGCCCCTCAGTGGTATATTGGTGGTTGTGATGTGATGATGACCGCTCATAAAACGTGGGCGAAATTACGGAATTGGCAGCTAGCAAATAAATACTTTCACTCGTTTATTGTATGACGAATTTGATGACCGATTAGCTATATAAACTGAGCATTGTAAAGACAGACCTGATTCCTCAAAATGATTATGTAAAATTGTGATTTGACCGAGATCGGGGCCCGATTTGTATTCTATTTGTCACCACTAAATACATACATATTCCATAGGTGACTTCACTTTCATTGAATTTAAACGGTGTTTGTGCTATAATATGGCTATAATTTAGGTACAAACAAACAACAGTCTCTGAAATAGAACTATAGATAAACTATATTATTAACTTTAGTTTTCAGGAGAACGTAGATTCACTTAACTTATTTTTACACTTACAATTTGTTGCTGAAATAGCTTGAGAATGAGAGATAGATAAACAAAATTTCACTATACACGTAAGTATTTTTAGTGTTTGTGTTCTTAATTTTTTTTCGTTTAAATATTGTTTATATGTCGCGGTACAACCCCGGGCTACGCAGGTCGGAGAGAGCGAACGAAACGCGCACTTCGGCGAATTCCACAGGGACTACTGACTACTAGCTGCTCTAAAGCTGCTCTAGCAGCCACTAGCCAGCTCCTATACCTCCAGCGAACTCAAGAACTACTGCCAGCGCATCCTTATGCTGCCCTCGTTTTGAACCTTTGTCATCGCAACGAACGCCGTCTCAAGTTATTAGTTTTAATCGCGCATTGTGGGATTCGTTGTTCGACTACGATTATATCGCTTCCAGGCGTGGTACAAACTCATATGTAATTAATATTTGGAGTAATTAAATAATTATCAAAGTGTAAATATTTTTTCTGCGGCACTTAATGAGTATCTCCTATTAATCTAATCTTAAATTACTTCTTTTATTTGTTTATCTTTCAGAATAAATATTTTGTTTATAAATATCGCATAGGAAGTGACCTTAGCTTAGAGTAGTGACGGAATCAGACGGAATAATGTTTTTCGCCTTCACTCAAATCAGTTTTTAAAGGAAAATTTCTTTCAGATGGGTGTACAGGTGGTTATTTGTTGAAAAAGGAATATTAGGAATAGTTTGGAACCAAAAAAATATCGCAAAGTAGAATTTAATGAAGAAATAGGTACCTACCTAGTTACTTCTTTAGCACTGTAAAATAATGAAACTCAAAAACTTTGTTAATAAAATATGAAAGGTGAGAAAATAAAAATTCGCCACGGGTAGGATTTGAACCTGCGACCTTCGGAATACCGTTCCATAATTTTAATTATCACTTATCATATCAGCATATCACATATGAAATAAATTAGCACTGTGAGACTGTGAGTGCGAAAATCTTGAAAATCTTTGTTAATAGTTAGATGAATAATACTGGGTGTAAGGGACAGCGTCCCGCAAACTGATAGGGGTTGCTCAGTCAACGATACTGAACAACTATCACCAGGATATTTCTTCAGAAAATGAAAATAAAAAATTGTTTTTCCATACAAATTGTCGGATCAAGGCGGTTACTTTGTATGAAAAAGCAAATATTTTTTGCATTTCCTGAAAAAAAGAACCCGGTGATAGTTGTTCAGTTTGGTTGACTGAGCAACCCCTATCAGTTTGCGGGACGCTGTCCCTTACACCCAGTAGTATGTACTATTTCCGGTTCAGCGTTCTAACAAACCGCAATTAAACCATCGAATAGGTGTCGCCGTATTTCCAATTGAATAATGTTTCGCAGTACATAAACACAATGGCAAAGTGTCACCTTTTTCGGATTTCGCTGTCCAATGGTGGCTTCCTTTACCGGTTATGGTACCAGCCTCTATATTTGGACGGCTATGGGGTGCCTATTGTGGTTTGTTTCATGAATAATGTTTTATTTTTACTACATTACCATATGCTATGTAATTAAAACTGATAGTTATCATAATATCATAGAACGTAAATGGTTTGTAAAACTCAGTCCAGCGACAAACAACTTGCTGTGATCAGACCCTCTGTAGTTCCGACGGTGTGATGGATGTGATACTGTGTCTCTGTCATCTCTGGCCTAAGCTAGATTCAATAGCTAAACTAAAGCAGAAACACATGACGTTAATTTTTTTAACCAGAACCTACCGGATTTAGAGAAGAAAATTTTTGATTAATAAAATTTTCCTCCTTTATGCCATGAAAATGGGCTATCCAAGTATCCAATAATAAAACATTTTTATTTTATTTTATTTAATAATAACTCTGGGTATTACCATTCTTTTCTTGAAATCAAATGCAAGTGACTTACATAAGATTGGAAGAAAGAGTAAATTCAAATCGAAGCGATAAAGCCTTTTAATATTTTAGTGTTTGAATCAACCTAGTCCTTGTGGCCTACTGGTAAATAAAAAAAAATGTTTACAAACAGTCGTTTGAACACTTTGAACTGCAACTTAGCATTTTTATTTAGCCCCACGGTATAGTTTAGAACTTCCTAATGCTAGGTGGAGCCCCCATGATCTGAAATCCAATTCTCCTGTGAAGGACGCTGCTCCCTAATTTTAAATTTTTCTTTTAGTTTTGATATAAGAAATTAGATTTTCCGTGATCGAAATAAGTCAACGAAACTAAACTCAAAGTTACGGAATTTCAAATATGCCAATTATTAGCATTATGTATATGTAATAATAAGAGTGTGTATACTGAGTAGTTTAAAGGACTGTGGCAAGTCTATATCAGTTTGCGGGGGGGGCACGTTACCTTACACCTGATATTTCATGTTCCTTGTGGAAAGACGATAAGTTTAAGGGGTAAATAGAATATCATCATCGTTATTTCTCCACAACTCCACTCACTCCGTCCGTAGTCAGTACACTGAAAGGCAATCTTCTTGAAGAAGGGAATTTCACCAATAATCTAAAATTCACCATAAATGTGTGTCATCCTAATTCAAGTTTATTGGCTCATAATTTAGATATTTTATATATTATTTACACCTTATGTTTAGTTTATATTTCAAATGGCCACACTTGGACTATGTATCAAATGCGTCATTTTTTTTAATGGAAGCAAGAACATTATATTTATGTATAAGAAACTGTTTTCAGAGTACCAACCAGTACCAACCGACCTTCTCCATACAATACAGGGTATTCATTTAATCTCGTGCTCTCGTGTAATACTACTGGCTATAATCGAAGGCAAGTATACGAGAAAGAGATATATACAAAAAACCAAAAAGCACCGGCCAAGTGCGAGTCGGACTCGCGCACGAAGGGTACCATCATTTTTAAAAATAGAAAAAAAAACTGTTGTCCGACTCGCACTTGGCCAGTTTTTAGAATTTTGTTGTTATAGCGGCAATAGAAATACATCATCTGAGAATATTTCAACTATCTAATTATCACGGTTCATGAGAAACAGCCTCCGAAACATTATCTACAAAAACAAGCAAAATGATCATGTTTTTTGTATGGGAGTCCCCCTTAATATTTATTATATTTTGTTTCTTAGTATTTGTTGTTATAGCGGCAACAGAAATACATCATCTGTGAAACTTTTAACTGTCTCACTATCACGGTTCATGAGATACAGCCTGGTGACAGACGGACAGACAGACAGACAGCGAAGTCTCAAGGCACGGTGTAATATATGAGTCTGACGTACGTCATCGTCAGAACGTCAGACTATTGAATTATACTGTGCTCAAGGGAAGTCTTTTACCCTTTGGGTACGGAACCCTAAAAAGGGTGACTCGGGAAACCTCCTTGTATAGACCTACTCTGGAAAAACAAAACGTCAAACATATCTGACAAATGGCTGCAGCCATCTCAGGCAAAAAGAAAAAACCACTCTGAAACATATTTTCCCATAATTTTCTTTGTATTTTCCCTAATAGTTAGTAAAATAATCCGATGAAAGTAAAATGAAGCTCGTGTTGCAGATGGTTGCCGGTTTGGTTACGATTTTGTTGTTTCTTGTGAAACATAATTTCGTCTACGCTGGATTTTCACAAGTCAGTTTATCTTCATCATCATATTTTTGATTTAACATCATTATCTAAATTCAAAATAGGGGGTTGAACGATTTATTTATGTCAATATGCACTTAGTAGCACGGACGTGGGAGCAACATGCTCAGCAGAAGGTAGTTATGCAGATAGAAGCGAACGAAATTAAATTAATACAAAATCGTTTCGCATATCATACATCACTTACTACTACACATAGTCACGCTAGTAGTCCTTAGAGGATGGGCAGAGCGGCACCGACCTCATAATAGGGTAAATAACAAGTAGGAAGAACAAACCGTGGATAGGTTGGCAGCGTTTTGTTTATTGAATTGAATTACAGTAGGTAGGTACACTAGAACTATAATTTGACTGAAACCTGATCTGTCTGTACAGATTTCTTCAGTATTCCCAGGAAGAGTAGAGGTAGCTGAAACATTCTGCTATTCTACCCTTCCCAGTCCGCATATCTCAGTGTCTGATATAATCATAGTTCTCTTTTTTTTGCAGGCTTTAAACTGTAAACCAGTCTAAGATACATTAGAAAATTCGCTTTTGTGGCCACGCACTGCCTTTTCTGATAGACCCTTCATTTGATGAAAAATAAATAAAATAACTTAAACTTGATTCACACTACTGACTCGCTTATTTAAAAGTGATGTCAAGTAGATATACCCATTACATGGGATATACCTAGGTTAGGGTGCTGACCAAAAAAATCCATTTGTCGATAGGAATTCCCTTAAATATAATATGACAACTACTATAATACAAGATGAAGATGAGGCAGTGCATGGCACAACAACCATAAGACTGTAATGAAATAAAGGTACGTACTACCATACATCGGTACATTATGGGTACCCATGGTATAAGAAAATACTCAACCCATTATTGTCGTAATTGATTCTAATTTTGTGATTAGGTACATAGTATTTAATATAAAGTGCAATACCATACCTACTACTTATAATAATAGTTATTTTATTACAAAGGCCTCAGTTTTGGTTACGCCCAAATTAAGATATCTAAAGTCGTCTACGATTACCGGATTACCGTTTCTATCAGTCTGCATAATAGGTACCTTTTCGACCCAAACAAAAATTTGATAAGAATTTCCTTATTTTCAGGTGACTGCTTTTCCTTTAGATTTCAACGTTTCACCCATGGAGGTGGTTGAAGTACCTGGCCCGACCTGCCGAGCTAGCATGGATCCTTTTTTCACGGAACCCAAGTACAAGCGGGATCCGTACAACGAGGACACTGATCAACCACCAGTTTCCTGACGCTAAAACCTTGGCTTCAACTGAAACAAACTGGTCAAGACTTACGAAGGTTATAAAAAGACCCTCTTCTTTATTTTGGAATTTGACACTTATTATGTGTTAATAATGTTTTTAAAACATGAATATAAAGAAATCTAAAAGTTACTTGGCACAGTACGCCGCGGGTTCAAATCCCACCCAAGCGTAAACTTTTAGCTGTCTTTATTTTCATGTTTTAAATACCCGATTATTCATAAGTAGTCTTCTTATCGAGTTGGTTTTCGATTCGACTAAGATCTAATAATTCCTTTAGAGTTTTTCAAACCGCCTAGTAACTCTAGTACCTACTTACTTACTTACAGCTAATAGGTCTCTGCCTGACATGGATTTCGTAACGACAACTATCAAAGACAGCTACCGGGATCGACGGCTTAAACGTGCCCTCTGAAGCACGGAATATTTTTTTTCACCAGCTATTAGGTGGTTCACCCCGCATTGTCATCATTTGACTGAACCAACGACATCTGAATCGAGAGCCCATAACTCAGACCACTAGACCACGGAAGCACGTTCAGTTTACAGTGCACGTTCCAGATTAGATATACCTACCTAACTACCTAAAAAACATTTATAACACATTTGCTCGTAAAGGGTCTCTTATTACACCAATTTCAATATCGTATTGTATCTCATTACGCACTTGTGCGTAATCGTAATGAAAAATGCACGAGTTCTGTAAAACACACGAGTTTTTTTTAATTAGGTAAAACGCACTGTTTATTGAACAGTACTTTTTTAAATCTTAGCAAAGAGTTTTTATGTCTGAAAAGTGGTAAACGTTTTATGAATAAATTTAACTTTGGGAGATAAAATATAATGAATAAACATTTTATTCTTTAATTTAATTAATTTTGACAATAAATTTCAACCATTTATCTGTAACAAAAACATAAAAATATTAATTTAGTTTATTAGTAATACTGGCTGTTTTTGTGCCTTTGCTTTAAAAAAATTATTCCGCGCTTTTTTTGTTTTCGCTGTATTGTTTTAATAAAAAAAATAAATAAATGTTTATTTCAACAAAAAATCTACTAAACGTTACATACAAATTATGGGTGCTTAATCTAAACACAAGAAGATTATGTGCGCCCAGTGTTTTTATAAAACGTCGTACGACATACCTAGGTGCGGTTTGATAATTACAGCCTCGCCTACGGCTCGGGCTAGCAATATCGCCTCGGCTGTAACTATCAACGCACCGCACTTGTATCGTAAGGTACTATTATAGTTACCAAGAAATACTTATAGCCTTTTTGTAACACCCATAATATGGATAAAGGCGTGATTATATGTACCTATGTATGTATGTATAATGTATTGCAGTTTTTTTTTTTGTTACAGAATGCTGCAACCATTGTCACAAATCAAATCAATAACAACAAAAACAAAAAATTAGTAAAAATTACAGTAATAAAGTAAAATAAAAATTGAACAATGTAATAGTTTCTTTCGTGTTACAATCCCTTTAACTACTGCAGATTGTTGGCACATGTAAGGGGTCCTTGACGCCATGCTATGTATGGTGGTATAAGTCGTGCGTTTAAAGAAACGATTTAAAAATGGCGTCCGCTCGCTTCGTGATTGGTCCACCTCGCATGCGTTCTCGCTCTACCTAATAGAGAGTGAGCGAGAACGCATGCGAGCGGCGGCCATTTATAAATCGTTTCTTTAAGTGCACGAGTTATACTATGGTAGACATAGGCAGGCGCAGGCACAGGCACCACTTAACTAGCAGGTGTTTATTGAATTTACAGAAGAGTTAATAGCTGATTACCGAACAGACTTCGCATCTATATTCAAATACTTACTTATTTAAACAACATATCGTCGTGTTTTTAAGACTGACGAAGTTAATCCTACATTAAACATACAATACAAATTAAACAATATAATTGAACAAAAATAAATTTAATAAGTAACATAATAAAATAAATTGTTATTTAAAGCGCAATACACGTCGAAACCACAATCCTGCCGGCTTAAATGTCGGCAACACTAGCCAGCGGAATGTGTCCCGAAAAATGCTGCCGACATAGCCTGCATGCCGGCAGCTTTTGCCTGTATTGAGCTTAGAACTCAAAAATTAAAAGCTATTGTCTGGCACGAGTGGGCGAGTTGAAATTCCGTCTTCTAGTTGTCGGTACCATGAGGTACCGGATATTCTTCTTGTAGTAAGGGCAGCCGGGTTCGTCGCACCCCAGCACGTCTGCTTCGTGGATCACGTTGCCTCCTCTCTGCAGCATTTCGTCCCCAAGGATCAACCTCTTGGTGCACGCAAGGAAACATGGCCCACACAATGCTACCGCGCAGATAGCTGCCAACAGTTCTACCACAAACATTACAGCGGCATCACACCATTCAAACCACATTTTTAACTATGTTACTGCAATACGTTGCCATAGGATTATCTTTACTAGAGCTACCGGTTATAAATATTTTTAAGTTTGAAGCAATAATGTGAATAAAAACAAATACAAAATTACCCTGCTTATTAGAAAATTACTCTCCATAGATTTTGTTATTTTTTCTTTGATAGGTATTGACAAGGTATTGACATAATTTTGTCATTGACACAATCGAGATAAAAAGATTTCTTGTGAAAGGTTAGTGGACAATGAGTTTTTGTTCTGAGTAAATTCTAAGCCTATCCTAATAGCCCCCATAGTTCCTATTCCTAGTGGTCACGCTCACGATCCGGATATGATAGGAACTGGTACCTACTACAATGGTTGTAGGTAGGTACTTACTATTATACAACATGTAACATAAAGGGTATATGCATCGTAAAATGTGTGAATCCATCCATGAAACTGAACAACTTTCCCTAAGGAACATAGGTCGAAATACGAAAAAAATATTTTGACTTCCCATACTAAGTGCGCTATCAGCTGATGCGTTTTGTATGGAAGGTCAATTTTTTTTTTTCGTTTTTTGACCTATGTTCCTTAGGGAAAGTTGTTCAGTTTCATGGGTAGATTGACACATTTCTCGATGCATATACCCTTTCTGTTACACGTTGTATATTCTGTGGTACTTGTCTATTTGTCTATTTATCACCCGTTATCACCCCAACCCACAGACTTATAATTATTATAACTTATTATAAGTCTATTTAGTTGTAATATTTGCAATTCATCTCCACGAATATAATAATTTGTACCAAACATCTAAATTCATCCAGCAGTTTAGGTCACAAAATCTCGCACAAAAAAAAAACAAAATCGGTATTCAGTGATAACAAAATCAGTATTCAGTGATATTTGAATTTGCCGCGGTTTTGAGATATCTTTTTTTCTATGATGGCTTCACATGGGCTTCACGCCTGCCAGGGGTACGTTCAGAGCCGCTTAACCGATCGAGTTTTAACCTGGTTAAAAATTATCCTACCCGTTCAGAGACGCCTGTTATAGATTAAGAGATTATTGTAAATGAGTAATAAATAAATACAATACAATACTGGCGGCGATTCGGAAACAGCTTCAACTTAACTAATTTAAGTTTAGTCCTGTCACTTTCTAAAATTTGAATAAAATAGAGACAGCAACACAACAGCTGATTATAATTGTGTCAAACTGACGTAATAACGCCCAAGATATGTCAAATTAAGTTGTGATGTGAAAGGGTCCCAACTAAAATGCGTTTCGTTTCGTGCATTCGATCTATGTGACAGGTTTATAATAAGTCCGTCTATACTGCCATCCTTTTCTGTTCGCTCGAGATGGAAAGTGACAGGACTAAACTTAAATAAGTTAAGTCGGTTCTGTAACCGAATCGGCAGCATACTCGACTTCAGTTTACTAGAAATCTTTGCCAACGTATGTCGTGTATGTCGTGGCCAGGATGAGTTTGTTGTCTCAAGATCAATCGCTCTTATTCTTAGAATTGTTACAAGGAGAATCCATTATATGGGACGTTAAACATGCGGGACATCATCTTCCTAGTCTTTTTCCCGTATCTCTCGGGGTCGGCTACCTAATCTAAGGGATTGAATGAGGGTACTGGTTTTTACACAGAGCGACTGCCATCTGACCTCCGCAACCCAGAAGGGAAACCAGACCTAATCCTAGATTAGGTTACACACAACCTTTGAATTTCTTCGTTTTTTCTTAGGTTTCCTCACGATGTTTTACTTCGCCGTAAAAGCGTCGAATAAATGTACGTATATGAAATTTGAAAACCGAAAAACACATTGGTACGTGGTGGGATTCGAACCACGACACGACCTCCTGCACAGAAGGCTGCGGCCCTATCCACTACACCATCCGGGCTCGTACGCTAAACATGCGGGATATAAAGATAAAAAAAAAAAACAATTTACGATGCTTGAGTGTGTATAAGCCAATAAGGCCGCCGATTGTACATCTTTTCTTTGCTTTGTGTTATTGTTATGTGTTTTCTTGTGCAATAAAGAATATTTGTATTTGTATTTGTAAGCCATAGAGTACATTTTAATAGGGTATAAGTGAAATAATGAATGTACCAGTTGAAGAATTCAAGTTTTTAATTTTTTTTACTATGTATTCGTATATAGTTGAAATAAGCAAGAGAGCACAAAGCAGCGGCAGCTGCAACTTGCACGTCATCCATCTTTAAGGCCTGCCTAGCGACTGAGCTTTTCCGAAGTCCTACGAGTGTGTAGTGTGTCTCCTCCTCTCCTCGCCTCGACTAACTTCACTTCGACGCACTTTCCAAAGAACTTCGGTCGAGAGTGTAGTGGGCGCTTAAAAGAAAACTTAAATAACATAAACTTTACTAAAGCTAAAAATTAAAATTAAAACAAAATTTTTATCCGGCCCATTCAGAGGCGCACCGGAAGCACATTGTAATATATGAGTCTGAAGTACGTCGTCAGAACGTCAGACTATTGAATTATACTGTGCCGGAAGTGAAGTTTTATCTGACAGCGGCTAAGGTGCACGTTCAGTGCGTCCCACTAGTATAAGATTTGATCGGTATAAATATCGAACTGGGTCGACTGAACGTACTCCAGGGTGTCGAAGTGTCGGGAAGAGTTTCTGCGCGGGAACCGTAACGAATCACACGTATGGACTGAATTTCTGGCTTTCTAATTTAGTTTTTCGCGGTTATTATTGTGTTAGTGTAGTGGAATTAGCATAATAATGTGCCGGTAGTGAAATACAATGTGGTGAAAGTAAGAAATAAAGTACAGAAATCCTATATGGTTCGACTCGACACTCCCGCGTAAATCATCAGAGAGCATTAGATGGCGGCCACTCGCGATCTAATGAGTTCTAGGTTAGGTTAGGTTAGGTTGGGGTTTTGCGCGGGGGGCATGAAAATCTGACGGACTTTGTTCCTCGCTCTTCTAAATTAGTTCCTTGCAGTGTTTGTTGTATTTAATGTGGTGGATTTAACATAATGATCTGCTGACGAGGAACAATATGGCGGGAGTAAGAAGCTAAGGAAGGCGCTACCGTACGATTCGGATTGTTATCTCCGCGCAAAAGTCTGTTGAGCATTAGAATGTGAATCACCGGCGCATTCCAATGACTTTTAGGTTAGCGTAGGTTAGATTAGGTATAAGAAGACAGAAGAAAATACACTCAGAAGACTAGGCTGCATGGGCTCACGCTCTTCGCCTTCCCAAATGGGAGAATTGTAAAAAAAAAAAGCACGTCACGTCACGTATGTCACGGTATCGAGTAGAGTTCTGAGAGTTCTCGAGGATTGATTTTCTAAAAAAATGCTAAATTCTAATAGAATATGAGAGTTATTGCAGTTTGATTCGATCTTCCAATAATAAAAGGTTTCAGGTATTGTTAGTAAATTGTTACTAACAGTAATCAGAAGCCATCAAAATGCGCTCAGTTTGGTAAGTGCAATCTTCGATTTTATTATTTCATTATTTTTTTATTTCTGGCATTTTTATCTTACTAACCAGATTCGGATTCCTGATTGGTAGTTACCTACTAGCTTGATTTAACTTTTATTGATTTATGTGTTACATAGATATGCTGGATCTTTGGGACAGGTTGATATGGAATCAAACTATATTTTTAATTTTACATAACACATTTGTTATAATTATTATGTTAAACTAGATAGAATTTTTGCATAAAATATTAGTCAGTCAAGTTCAGATATTAATTTTATATTATATCATAAATAACATTGTACAATATAGGACAATTGGCAAAATTGGTCCAAGATGCTACACTGATAAGACGAAGAAATCCATCCTGGTATTTTTTTTTATGGTCACTTAAACATGGTCATTTTCATCGGGACGGATTTTGATAATACTTTTCCCGAATCATGGATAAAACACATAGGATACATTTTATAAAATAAAAATACAAAAAAAAAACGACCTACTACGTACTACTGACTACGCACCAGCTAGTACCCAATATTTCTACAAATCAACCTTATAATTAATAAACTACTAACTCACATTTGTTTATGTTTTGATCCAGGACTGTTGGTGGCATCTGCTTGTTGATAACATGGCTCTGTGCTCACCTGTACCAAGAATTGCTGACCGCTTACGAACAAAGTGGTACACTTGCCGAGATGGAGGGTGGATATGCATGGTACGTAAGAATGTTTTTTATTAAGGAGTTTATTGCACACATGACACAATGTATGTGTGAGTGTGACACATACATATAGAAATAACAGCACAACAGGTACAGCTTATTTTTAAAATTAAATCTCTTATAGCCGACCTATGGTAGTATTACGGTAGTATTTCTTTAGTGTTAGAGTTAGGAGACATGGAGATGGGTCACGTGATGTAAGCAATCACTGATGCCTATGGATGCCTGCAACATCCAGGGGCGCTGCTGGCCTTTCATACAAGACTTGTTTCTTGAAGACTGCCATGTATACTAATGTTAAGGTCCGGAAATACCTGTGCAGATAACTGATAACAGAATATAGTTTTGCGTGGTAAAAAGTGTCTTTAGAAACATTAGGTGGTATACTAACTCCCAATATAATAATTTCTGAGTGACATGGACAGAATTCGCGAGTGGTTTGGTCACGGTTTGGTGGATTTCTGAAAGTAAACAACCATCGTACACGTAAACGTAAGTATTTCTATGCTTACGTTTATAATAATTGATTAATTTTTTGGTAGGTATAAGAAAAAATGTGTATAATCACGTGAGGAATATACCAGGCGTAGTATTTTATTAATTATTTTTATTATACTGTGGTAGGTATAATCTTTTTAGGTCTGCTGTAAGAAATTTCTTTTTGGAAATAAGCAGTGCCTGTTGTGTCTTAATTCCCTATGTAATTGAAACCCTCGATTCCCTTAGCTGATTTTTACAGCGTGCACGGGAGGAGATGCAGCTGGCACATTCTACGTTTTTCTATCACTCCCAGTCCAGCATGGAAGCAGGTTATTTATAAAGGTATAATATTGAATATTGACCATAGATATTAACCTACATACTTTCATGCTAGACTGAGAGCGACAGAAAAACATAAGAATGTACCAGCAGCTGTAAAAACCAGCTAACTAAGGGATTCGACTGTTTCGGTATATTGGAATTTATTTATATGGGCTGACAACCTCACTACAGCAATATGCAGAAACCACAAAACTTGTCGAATGCACTGAACTACTATTATTACTAGCGTGTCGGATGTGGCAGAACAACCTTTGTTTAGGTCGTTGACCCTCTGTCTGCCTACCCCATTAGGGTTATTGTTTGTTTGTATGTATGTACATTTTTCAAACAAATAGGATTAATAGATTTTACTATTTAATTTACAGGATCCTGAAACTCCTACTGAACATAGCAGGTTACTCCACAATACTGCTGCCAGGATTTATCCTTTACAAATATCTGGACAGGACGAGTTATTTCGACAAACTAGGCAGCAGTAAGTTTTGCATATCAGTCAATTAACAAGAGTTAGCATCAATTTACAAGAATTATTAGATGCCTTTGACAAGGACTGGGTAAACATGGCTCAAGATCGCGAAATGTGGAAGGAGAAAGGGGAGGCCTTTGCCCTGCAGTGGGACATCCCAGGCTAACAAAAAAAAAAAAAAATATTCTTCCTTTATGCAATCATCATCAACCTGTGTTAGTCCACTGCTGAACATAGGACTCATTCAGTGCATGGCACGCAACTTAGCTCTGTTTTAAGTCGATCTCATCCAATCTTGCTTGTTGTCTTACGAACATCATCGCTATTATCTTATTATATTGAGTAATAGTAAAAACGATAATTCATATAATGTTATCTATAAGTTCAGGGTTAATTCATACAGGGAACGGGAAGCGACGTGACGCAATTCGGCGCGCACTTAACATTGACAGATTACGAATTTTTACTTACTTACTTCACTATGCAACCTGTCATTACTTGGTACAGCGGATGCAAGCAGCTTCACGCCGCATCGCGTCACGTCGTTCCCCGCTGTCTGCTGACCCTTAATTTTGCTAATACTTTACAGCAAGCGCGGGCTGTATGCCTCGCCTTCTCACGGCATGTTTCGGTGAACCCAATGAGCGACTACCGGAGGTCATCAAGCCAATGAAGGTGGAAGAGAATCCGAGGCGAGAGGCTGTGGAACTGGCCTTCTGTTTCACGGGGCTCATGGGCGCCTATCTCATCTGGGGACTGCTGCAAGAGAAGATCATGACACGGGTGGGAACACTTATTTTGATTTGATAGACGAACATTGGGCTCAAGATGCCCCTTTTTAAGATTACCTGTCTGTCAGAACAGGAAGTTTGAAAAAGGCCAGGAGATTTTATTCTCTACGATTTTCGATTATAATCAGCCGTTGTGTTTCTGTTTCTTTATCTTCAAAATAACTGCCTGTGCCCGTGGTCTAGCGGTCTGAGCCATGGGCTCACGATCCGGAGGTCCTGGGTTCGATTCCCAGGGGGGAAACACAAAGTTGATATTTGTCTATTTATCACTTTGTGAGATTTTCCCCAGTTTGGTTAGGACAATGCAGGCTGAATCCACCTGATTGTCTGGAAGAAACGGATTTCGTGCTTCGGAGGGCACGTTAAGCCGTCGGTCCCGGTCACTGTTTCTGAGTAGTAAATAGTAAATAGATAGTGGTCGTTACTGGTCTATGTTGCTCCACGTCCGTAGGAACTACCTTAAAAACCCTACACGTGACCCCGGGCGGTGCTAAGGTGCAACACAACCGGCTGCTGCATCTGTCCTCTAGACCTCGCAGCAAATAATGCCATACGATAAATAATAATTCAAAATATCATAAAATAATTGAACCTCCTAAACAAAAGTGTTAGCTTGTCTAGTCATTTAGTGTTCGGAGAACCGTTTTTCGTAAAAATTTCGTAACTAATGTTGTTTATTTTCATGCGTAGATTCTTCTCTATCAGTATTATCCATGACTTATTTGACGCCTTGTATAATAGTTAAAATTCCTCCGACAGAACTACGTGATGTCAGACGGCAGCCTGGTGAGGTTCAACGACTCCCAGTTCCTGGTGTTCATCAACCGGCTGCTGGCGTTCAGTATTGCCCTGGGAAGGCTGGTCTGCTCCAGGAAGCCGCTGATCGCCGTGCCGCTGTACAAGTTCTCCTTCTGCTCGGTCACCAATATCATCAGTACCTGGTGCCAGTACGAGGCACTCAAATACGTCAGCTTCCCTACACAGGTAAAAAACTGAACAGAAATTCGGTAACGGCGACCAATCCACCATCTGCGGGCCTTAGGTTTTTGGCGCCCGAGTGATTGTGCAATGCGCAACTCACAAATGCACGCTAATCTAATCCTTCAATATTTTATTCTGATGGAATAGTCTGACTGACATTACCAGAGAGAAATCAAGCGCAAGGACCGGCTATTTACATACACATCCGACAGCATGGACAATCAGGTGATTAGCCTGCAATTTAACTAAACCAAACTATACTCCATTCGTTTTTAAGAAATAATTTTTGCAATACTAAATGACATTTCAGTGTGGCCAAAATTATTTTAAAAAATGCAGAAAACTATCTAGTATGGAATAAAGTTAATAGTCACTTGCACGGTTCGACTACTATATCAGCGAATTGATTACGTAAACCTAAGTTTTGTATTTTGTTTTTAAAGCGCTCTGCGATTTTTCTGTTACTTAGTATTTTGTTCAATATGCTTGTGTCTGCCAGAATGCGAATTTCTCAGCGACTACCTTCTACCTTGGACTTAGGCGTTCTACGCTCCGGTTGTGAATAGAGTTTTTTATAAAAACAAGTGATAGTAATATTTTGAAGCCAAAGTGCTCGGGACAGCTATTTTACTTCATGTCGTGTGGGTTTCGAGACGATCGACTCGATGAACCCTGGTGTCAGTTTTTAAACCGCCTAATAGCACAGCTAATTGGCCTCAGATATGGTTTGTGTAACGACCACAATCAGAAATAGCGCCTGGGACCGACGGCTTAACGTGGTCTCCGAAGCACGGAATCTTTTTTCTTCCAGATAATCAGGTGATTCAGCCTGAATTGTCCTAACCAAACTGTGGAAAATTTAAAAACGCTATTTTATTTTTTGCGTATTATAACTATGACCTCTTTAAATATCTCAGGCAATAAGAAAACTACTGGTATCTTTAAAAATGTGTAAAAAGTTCTATGTCTGAAGTAGACATGTTTATTTTATTTTAATTTCATTTCATGGTCGATTTTTGTTATTATTAACTGCTATGTTGCAGGTGCTATCCAAATCGTGCAAGGTGATACCAGTGATGCTGATGGGGAAAATTATCTCGCGTAATAAATACGAGTTGTACGAATACGTTACCGCCGTACTCATATCCGTAGGCATGGCGCTCTTCATGTTCGGAAGCCACGACGATTTCTCAGGTTTGGTAGACCGTAAGCATTGCGTGAAAGCCGCATTTTGTTGTGTTCCAGCTTCTTTTAACCGCTTTGGCTGTTACCAAGGAGGATCTAACCTATGGAGTGAGCATTCATACTTTTTTGTTAGAGACATGATTTCGAGGGCGGGGGAAGAGAAATTTTCCGGCTGCTATTATATTGACGCAATCATACATACATAGACATAAAATCACGCCTTTACCCCTAATGGGGTAAGCAGAGCAAAAATGACCTAAACGAAGGTCGTTCCGCCACGTCTGACAAGTTTTGAGAGTTATTACAGATGATTATGTACCTATATTGCTATAGTGACGGGTTGTCAGCCCATCTCCTAAATTGCAATACACTGAAACCCTCAAATCCCCTAGCTGGTTTTTACAGCTACCTCGGAAGGAGATGCTGACGCAATCATGATGCAATGCAACTGGTTAGAAAGGGAGCCCGTGACTGGCACATGCGGTGATAGTCCAGGATCCGAAGAGAGGTCGTCCTTCACCGATCTGTTTACCAGTTGAAAAGTACATGAACGCAGGTATTATTTATCAAGAAATGTGCCTCAATTGTCTTGCCTATCAAAATATGTTCAAAAATATTGTTTTTTTTTATAAAAATATCCTTGAACATATTTTGATAGGCAAGACCATAGAGGCACATTTTACCTGCGTAGATCGGTGAAGGACGACCTCTTTTCGGATCATAGACTATGAGTGCATGCGTGCTCACTCCACAGGCTATTATCCTCTTTGGCTGTTACCTTCCTGTTCTAAAAGTAATGGGACGCTTAATCAGGTAGTCTGTACATACACTTAGGACGATAACGCCTCGGCGAAAGAGGTGGCCTTTCTTTTTCGGTGGCGGTAATAACATTTCATTGCTTGAGCTTATTTACCATTAGAATGTACATAATATCAGTTACCAAAATAATAATAGAATTAGTTTATTAATTGAGTATAGATAGATGAATGAAATAATCAAATGCATGTAGTAGTTAGCACTGAGTCACGTAGTTAGTAAGGTAATTTTTGATTGCTGGTGGTGGGGTTGTGGACTTATCTATAATAACAATAGAGAGAACTATGGTCGTTTTTGAAAACAGCTAATGGGTTGGAGCCCCTTATTGATGGTATACATAATTTTATATCCCCGGATAAGTTGAGTCTAATTTACAGCTAGGAAAAAAGATTCATAATTTTCAACATGAGCGCATGCTAATGCTACAGTCTACAGTATCTCGAAAAATTATAATTAAAAATACAATTTTTCGTCGCTGCATGCCTGATAAAAGAATCAAATACCTACAGAAGGCTATTTCAAAAAAAATTACATACCAAGCTTCCCGCGCACTTAACAATAACCAGCAAGCAACGAAAAGAATGTATAGGACACTGAAAAAGCTTAAAAAAACTTATGAAACTGAATAACCTATAAAAAGGTCGCAACCGCCCGTCGACCGTTTGGTCATGTCAGTGTTATAAATAATATTTTGTAGTTCGTCAAAATATACCGGCTGTAAGTGTACCTACCCATGAAACTGACTGAATAACATTCCCTAAAAAGAAATTACCCCTACATACACAATGACCCGATGTATCAAATTTTTTTATATTCCGATCTATGTTCCATGAGGAAAGGTGTTCAGTCAGCTTCATAAGGAGTCACACCCTAAAGTTTCGTCAGCTATTTCTTGTACTTCCTACAGTTTCACCAGTACATTGAGTTCTTTCAAAAACTATACCCCTTTTCATTGCACTTAAATATTGATTCCGTTTGACTCATAATCACCGTTTGCAGTGTCGACAATGACCACGATGTCCGGAGCGTTGCTTCTCGCCCTATACATGGTGTGCGATAGTTTCACCTCGTCTTGGCAAGGAGAGCTCTTCAAGCAGTACAACTGTGACCCAATGCAGATGCTGTGCGGAGTCAACATGTTCTCGTGTCTGTTGACAGCGGCGGCGCTTGCGCATCACTCTAGCACTGCGCTGTCGATACAACTGCTGCAGGTTTGTATGCCTAAAATTGCAATATTGAGTTTGTGTAAGCAGTACAACTGTGACCCGATGCAGATGCTGTGCGGAGTCAACATGTTCTCGTGTCTGTTGACAGCGGCGGCGCTTGCGCATCACTCTAGCACTGCGCTATCGATACAGCTGATGTATTGGATACGCATTGAATACGGATGAGTGCACATCATCATCATGAATTTAAGAGCTTTGCTCTTGTCGGTGGAGTAATCGCCAACTTTCTCGACAAGCGCTCTAAATTTGAACTTTACCTAATTATCATAATATATTTTTTTAAACCGTTGAATGGTAAATTATCAAAATACCTATTAATAAAAAAAAAACTCGTATTCCAGCACCCAGTGTTCGCGACAGACTGCCTGCTGCTATCGCTGAGTTCTGCCATCGGTCAGCTGATCATCTACCGCACAATCTCCAAATTTGGCGCAGTGGTATTCACTATCATCATGACCCTGAGACAGGTATGAAAACATAAAGGAGTGAACTATTTAAATACAAACTTACTTGAAAAATTATTTAGCTTCTCAATACAAAATATGAATTTAGTGATAATTTTGTATGAGATAGTAAACATTTTCCAAATATTTTTATGTCATCCATTGCCGTTACTCTAGATGTGGCACGCAAATAAATTTACGCCCTGTTCTATTATTTGTATTTATCTTTCATTCTATTATTTGTATTTATCTTTCATTCACTAAAGTGGAAAAATTTGTGAAGAATTTCATAACCTTACTTGTCTTTGTTCATTGGAATCCGTCAGTCATCATCACAAATAAATCATACTTGCAAAATCGGGAAGGCGCCATCTGTACAAACAGGCGCAAACTAATCAAGAAGATATACCCACTAGAAATCTAACGGCGAACGTAGTACTGCTACTCGACACTAGAGGTCGCCTTGGCAAATTCTTCACCAACCACCGAGAGATGGCGTTTTTAGCGTAGTTTATCTACTCGCCGATGGATGGCGCTGGCTTAAATCAATAAATTTAAATATATTTTTTGCAATAAACACCAAGCTACCTATAACTCAAAATGGAAGAAATTAAGTTAATGCTTTTAACTATACAACAAGAATTACAAGAGCAAAAGGAAAAAATAGAGAATATTAGTAAAGAAACAGCAGATAGAGTTAGCGAACGGATGAATGATAAACTTATAGAATTGAAGATGGAAAACGAACAGCTAAATCAAAAATTAGAAAAACAGAATATGAAAATAGATAATTTTGAAAAACAACTACGAAAGAAAAATTTGCTAATTTTTGGATTGGAAGAGACTGAAAAGTCATATTTTGAACTAGAAAGAAAAATCATAGACTTAATCAATCTACAAATGAACTTACCTTGCAAAAGAGAAGAACTAGAAGCCATGCAAAGAATAGGCAGAAGAGTAGAGGGAAAGGTTCGCCCAGTCTCTATAACCTTCGCTACACTTGGGAAAAAAATTACTGTCTGGCAAAATAGAAAGAAATTGGAAGAAAATTCAAGCTATTACTTAAAACAAGACTATCCTAAGAAAGTATTAGAAAAGAGAGCGGAACTAAAGGAACAAATAGAAATTGAAAAACAAAAGGGGAATAAAGCAATAATCAAGTATGACAGGTTGGTAATAATAAACAAAAAAGAACCTACAAAAGCAAATCACAACAAAAGTCAAAAAAGAAATCGATCTAATTCCCCAACACAAGAAATGGAATCCCCAAATGCTGGGAAAGCGGCAAAAGCAAGCAGATTGAACGCATTCGACGTAATGAGAGGCACACAAAATAGCTCTACTAAAACACAGAGCTCTACCAACACCTTTTATAACAAAACAATGCCGCCCCAGAACAAAGAGTGACGGTGTGCCGCTGCGACCTCTCCACAACGTTTCCCAAACCGGCTAGTCACCGTGGGAGACTACGACTATAACCCTCCAGTACAAACCAGAGAAATAAATCAAATACTTAACTCTCCAAACACCGAAGAAAACAATAATTCGAAAATTTATATATGTACTTATAATGTGAAAACTCTTAAAGATGAGTATCGACTGTTAGCATTGAAAGAGGCTCTGAGAAATGTAAAATGGGACATCATAGGCCTATCTGAAGTTAGAAGAAAAGGTTATGCAATAGAAGAACAGGACTGGTGTATTTTGTGCTACTATGGAGAAACACAAGGACATAAAGGAGTCGGTTTCTTAATAAAAAAGTCATACAAATCCAATATTGTAGAGTTTGCTGGAATTTCAGAGAGAGTGGCCATATTAAATATACAAATACACAATACGCAGTTCTCTATAATTCAAGTTTATGCACCAACTGAAAAATATTCAGACCAAGAACTAGAAAACTTTTATTCAGACATAATTATTGCTAAAGAAAAGGCGTGTGAAAATCTAATAATACTTGGAGACTTTAATTCAAAAATTGGAATATCTAACACTGAAATTGGCTCTATAATAGGACTCTACGGTTCAGGCACCTGTAATGATCGCGGCGAAAGACTAAAACTATTTGCCCTGGAAGAGGAACTTACGATAATAAACACAATTTTTAAAAAGAAAGAAAACCAAAGATGGACTTGGACCTCTCCAGGTGATCAAACCAGAAATGAAATCGATTATATATTGTCAAACCGGAGGCATTACTTTACCAACATAGAGGTGTTAAGAAAAATTTCCTATTCGTCAGATCATAGACTCCTAAGAAGTACATTAATACTGAAAAAGAAAAAGATAAGTAGAAGAAACTACACTCTGCCACGGTCAAACCTACACACTGAAAAAGAACAGTTAAAATATAGAGCATCTCTTGACTCTAAATTATGTGAAAATGCTAAAGAAGACCTACCAATGCAACAGTTATATGATAATTTGGAAAAAACTATTCAAGAGAGTTTAATAGACGCAAAAATTTCAAACCGTAAACAACAATTCAGATTATCAGAAACTACTCGAAAATTAATCTCAAGAAGACATTTGTTACAACAGAAACCAAACAGAACCGCAGATGAAAAAGTAGAGCTTAAGGAACTATATATAAAAACAAAGAGACTCATACAAGACGAATATGAAGCTTACAAACTAAAAAAATATCAAAAATGTATTGAAGAAACTGGCGGAATAAAAAGGACATTCAAAACTCTACAAAACAAAACCTGGATACCAAAACTATCAAACAAACTGAAGACTACAGGGAAAAGGGAAGATCTAGTACAGATTGCTACAGATTTCTATAAAGACTTGTACATGGATAAGACAAAAATTAGTAACACCGTAGAGCAAACACCGCCGGTAGAGACTACCACAAATAACTTTACCGTTGATGAGGTTCTGACAGCTATAAATCATCTTGCGAATAACAAAAGCCCAGGCCAAGACCAAATTTCAAATGAAGCATTAAAGACCGGCAAAGATATACTAGCGAGATTAATAACTAAAATATTCAACATGGTATTAAAAGAAGGAAAAGTCCCACTCCAATGGACCGAATCAGAAATAACATTGCTCTACAAAAAAGGCGATCCAACAGATGTGTCTAACTATAGGCCTATAAGTCTAATGTCGAATCTCTACAAATTATTCTCTCAATGTGTACTTAGAAGAATAGGGCCGAAAATCGACGCTAAACAACCGGTAGAGCAAGCAGGCTTCAGACCAAAATACTCGACGACTGACCACATTCAAGTTCTTAGCCAGACTATAGAAAAATGTAAGGAATTTAATGTACCTCTATATTTGGCTTTTGTTGATTATCGCAAGGCCTTTGACTCTATTTCACACGAAGCAATCGAAAGAGCTCTGAAATATCATGAGATTGATGAAAATTACATACAGATTATAAGAAATATCTACGAAAATTGCAAAAGTAGAGTCAGGTTGGATAGAACGGGAAAATACTTTGAGATCATGAGAGGTGTACGTCAAGGAGACCCACTCTCGCCAAAAATATTCATAGCTGTGCTTGAATTAATTCTACATGACGTTGGGTGGAAGAACCAAGGTATCAGAGTTGAGGACAATTACCTAAGCCACTTGAGATTCGCGGACGATATAGTCATCTTCTCAAATAACGCACGCAGTCTGCAATACATGCTAGAAACTCTACATCATCGAAGTGAACAAGTCGGACTCGAAATAAATTTCGAAAAAACAAAAATAATGACTAACCACTCTACAATTCCAATTAAAATAGGAGAAGAGACAGTCCAATATGTTAAAGAATACATTTACCTCGGAAAACTTGTCTCTTTTGTTGACACTGATAGAGAAGAAATCGAGAGACGCATTAATACAGCTTGGAAAAGGTATTGGTCACAAAAACACATTTTCAAATCCAATATACCTATTCATTTGAAGAAAAAGTTAATGGATACTGTCATACTGCCCTCTCTTACTTATTCTTGCCAAACCTGGTCATTAACCGAAAAAAATGCCAAAAAAATATCTGTATGCCAACGAGCGATGGAGCGAAGCCTACTGAAAATAAATCTAAGCGACAAAATTAGAAATAAGGACATAAGGAACAAAACAAAAGTAAGAGACGCTTTGGAACACGTGAGAAGGTTGAAATGGAAATGGGCAGGGCATGTGGCTAGACTTGAAGACGGAAGGTGGACAAGAAAGGTAACTGAATGGCATGGACCAGACGGGAGACGACGACCAGGTCGGCCGCTAAAACGATGGGTCGATGATATCAAGTCAGTGGCAGGCAACGAGTGGATGGACGTAGCTCAGGATCGGGAGAAATGGTCGCAGCTGGAGGAGGCCTTTACCCGCACGGGGGTTCCAAATGAAGAGTAAAATTATTGTAAACCTATTTTAAATAATTACCTATATTAAAAAAGAACGCATGTAATATTATTGATTAAATGTAAATATCAAATTCAAATGGATTATTTTGATGTATAAATTTTAGAAAAAATCGCATTAAATATTATTGATTAATTGTTAAAAAAAAAAAAAAATTAAAATTTAAAGTAAATTATTTATATTTAATTGTCTCAATGTGATTTTATGTACTTATTTATGGAACAAATAAAAGGCTTTTTATTTTATTATTTATTTATTATTCATGATGTACTGGAAGCGTTAAAAAACATAGAATATTTTTTACTTGTCTTTCCGGGTGTACTGTTGGTGTCAGTTGAATAGGCCCAGGTCATAACGTTCCGGGATCAGATCTGCAGGCAGGGAGTTCCACTCCTTAGCCGTTTAAGCATGTAAGCATGTACCTTTGAACTATGTTTTAACGTGGTCTTAATTAAACAAGCTCCCTATATTTCCACAGGCGGTGTCGATCCTGCTGTCATGCATCGTTTACGACCACAAAATCTGGGTGAGCGGCGTGTTCGGCGTGTTCGTCGTGTTCGGCGCCGTATTGCTGCGCGTGTACTGTCGCCAGCGCCTGCGCCGGCGCCGCCCCGCCAGCATCTAGCGGTTCGTCGACACCAAGGTAAACATTACATGTAGCCATGTCAAAAAATTCGAGATTCAAACTCACGCCCTGCTCTAACCGCTGAGCTACCGTGCCTTCGTCAAGAGTATTCGGAGGCACGGTAGCTCAACGGTTAGATCAGCGGCACCGCGCGCCTCACCCCCAGAGTTACTTCAAGAAGTTCGCCCCCAACTGTACTGAATTTAAAAATAAATGTTTAATTCCTAGGTTAGGTAGCCGATCCGGTGAAATACGGGAAAAGGCTAGGGAGATAATGATGATGTGATGATGTACATAATAAATACAGCTTAGTCTAATATGGGAAAAAATCTAATTTGCAGGTCACACTCGTCGCATCAAGTGCCGACCGACCTGCTCAAAGTGATGTATAAACTGCAGGCTTCATATTTCACACATTACAACGCCGCCGACATCACTTCAATTCATGTCACTCATGAATGACACGGCAACGTAAGTTTTGTATCGTATGAGTGGCACAACATTTTGCAACATCAAATGGGGTTAAAAACTGAGAACTAAATAGCGCCACTGTTGAGTGTTCCTTTTTCCTGTGATTGGTCAGTAATCTGTCAATATCAGTATCAATGTCAGTTTTGTGTCTTCTCATTGGTCTCTTTTGGAACACTCAACAGTGGCGCCATCTGCAATTAGCTTTGCGTTTTTATCCCCATTGAAAACTGACTGAAAGTTGACTGCGTTGGATTGGTGTTGAGTCGACGTAATGTGGAGTGAAATGACACGGAGTAAAAGAGCTTTCTAATTTGTAACATATCTTTTAAATGTGGGCGTGGCGACTGCCCTCCTATGTCAAGCTTGGTCATAATCAAAATTAGTTAAGTGGTTATAAAGCGACCAGCTAAATCTGTATCCTGATATTTGCTTTAGAACTAGCTTACAATAAACCGCTACATATGTAGCGTAAAGCACGACCCTTGACTTGAGCAGATCTTTGTTGTAATTATATTTTGTCATGCAGATAAATCGAATCCCTCAAAATAATTATTTCTTGAATACATACAATTAAACCCCTTAAAATATTCAGTGTTATGTTTAAAAAATTAGATCCTTACCTTTGTCTTTATCTCAAAATATTGTTTAATAAACATGACCCGTACTTTTTTTAAATTACTATCGGGAGAATGTTTGGACGTAGTGAGTTTTTAAAATAGTTCAATAATGGCTTTCGTAGACAAGCATATCTCAGTTCAAATTTCCTTTACTTACAATATTAAATATACCACGATTCTGCGTTGCAATACATTTTCGAATAATTAAATGAATTAGTACAGTATCTACTTGAGTGACGAACGTAAAATAAAATAGGTAATAATAGGTTAGTGTAAAATAATGTGTTCATAAAAAACATGATCCCCATTTGAGTCACGCACAAGTGTTATTTAATTAGTTACTTAAGATTATTCCCTATAGTTAATGAAAAATACGATTTGGCTAAGCCTATACTAAAACACATATAAAAGCAATACAAGCACAGCTTTGCCTTATGCGCCTCAACGTACTTTATACAAGCTGTGTAATCTATTCGGTAGAGTATTCGCTCAAAATAGTTTGGGATAATTTCTTAAACAACTACTAGAAGTATGCCCTTTAGTGTACGTGAGGCGAAAACAAACGTATCGCCGCCTTGTCGCATCGTAGTGATTTTTTGTAGGCGTTTGTTGTAAATGATAACAGATTAGGGCTCGTATTTATAAAGCGATCTCAAGGTTGAATGCGGATTTGACAGGTTATTTTGTACTGGAATGACATTTCCGATACGAACTCAAACTCGCTGTTACTCTTGAGAGCTGATTATAAATACGGGCCTAAGTATACAAGTTTCCCAAGTACACCTAACAGCTCCTAGCCTAGGCGGCCATTCGACATACAATTCAACTGTAACTTAAATTCTTGAATGCCAAATAATTTTCGATTAAATTCGAGCTAAGGTGATACCGTGCTTGTTGTATTAATAATATACTATATACTTAGTCTTCCATGCTGGACTGGGAGTGATAGAAAAACATAGAATGTGCCAGCTGCATCTCCTCCCGGGCATGCTGTAAAAACCAGCTAAGGGATTCGAGGGTTTTAATGTATTGCAATTTAGGCGATGGGCTGACAACCTGTCTCTATAGCAATACACATGACCATCTGAAAATAACCCTCAAAACTTGTCAGACGTGGCGGAACGTCCTTTCGGTCGTTTTCGCTCTGCCTACCCCATTAGTGATGAAGGCGTGATTTTATGTATGTATGTATATACTTAGGTAGTTTAGTAAATAAAATAGGTCGTGAGACTATAAACACTTGCTGTAAATACTTTGTAAGTTGGGGCTTAATTCTAGATGCCACCCATAGCTCATGCTAAATTTAACTTTTGAACATGGCATCTATTTTGTCTCTTTTCGTTCCCTTGAATAATGTAACAGCAAATACTACCCCACCCACTGTTCTCGAAATTTTCGCCAATAACAACGCCTTCATGAGAATTTCGGTAACTGATTTAATGATGAAACATTATTTTTATTATGTATGTAACGGCTGGGCCTTAGGCTTAATTTTGACAAATTTGGCTTGGTATTAATATATTTGTGGGAGACGAGGCAATAAAAAAAACAACTATTTTATTTTCACATACAAATTGCTCCTACCTCGATCGAATATTTTGTTGGTGCGTTCAGAAATATATTTGACGACTAAAATTCGAACGGAAGAGGCGGGAGGAAGGTCAGGAGGATCGAGAAGGACGCGGGAGATGGGAGAGACGGGTGGGTTTGGGGGGAAGGGAGGAAAGTGAGGGATGGGAGTA
Source organism: Scrobipalpa atriplicella (assembly GCA_029255725.1). Taxonomy (NCBI): domain Eukaryota; kingdom Metazoa; phylum Arthropoda; class Insecta; order Lepidoptera; family Gelechiidae; genus Scrobipalpa; species Scrobipalpa atriplicella. Next base: position 71,321 of record JARACY010000243.1, read on the forward strand.
TGTATGTTTTTATGTATTATATCGTTTACAATAAAGATTATAGATGGGTCGTGGGCGACAGGGGAATCCCTTATTAAAAAGAGACAGTAATGTTTGCCAGTCGTTATATAAGTGCGACAAACAAAGATAACGCTATACAAATCCGAACAACTTAGCCGGTGTGCAACATTAATGGCCTTTTATTGTACATAAAGTAGATATCTAGAATTAAGCCCATTAATTAATTAATTACCTATTTATAAAACCTAGTACAGTAATATTGAAATGACAACCAGTGAGATAAAAACAATTCACTCGGATAAGATTCAATTAAATCAACGTTTTATAAAAAAATGAGTATAATATTAATTCGTAATCATAAGTATCCTTTTGGATATTCCGATCGTCCAATGTGTAAAGAAAAAATGTATCTTTACTTTAGGCTTATAATTATATCTATTAATACTAATTGTATGCATAATATACAAATTGACTGAATTGTAACAGTGAATGTAAAATAACAATGGATACTTTAGACGTAAAAGTGCGTTCGGACCAGTTTTGTAATGATGATGGAAATATGAATTATTTATTATTATGATGAACAGATGATAAATTTTGGCGATGTTTTTCGCCAAATTAAAGCTGAGAAAATAAAATAAGGCTGTAACATGTCTTTCGAGTAAAAAGAGTCGACGAACAACCCGACAATCCCTGATATCATATCTTTTAAACCGCTTTTTTTTTAGACATATTTTAATCAAGTTTTTAAACATATCGATAGGTCATTATAATTTACCATTATCGACTGCGTGCCTATAGAAACTTTACCCGACTGCCTATAAAGGAGGGGTTGTGTTATTCTAAAACCCGTAATTCAATTATTGCTTGTTAGCCTATTACTAGAGGACTTTCTTTTAGCAATATTGAAATAGATAGAAAATGTAAATAAAATAGGTAATGACGATTATAAACTATTGGCCATGCTCATCTTAGGCACAAAACACATTGGCCGGGCATGTATTGCTTCGTATTCTAGTCGGGCATACTCTTCCATGCTGGACTGGGAGCAGCGATAGAAAAACATAGAATGTGCCAGCTGCAACTCCTTCCGGGCATGCTGTAAAAACCAGCTAAGGGATTCGAGGGTTAGGGTTTCAATATATTGTAATTTAGGCGATGGGCTGACAACCTGTCACTACAGCAATATACAGATCTATCTTAAACAACCCTCAAAACTTGTCAGACGTGGCGAAACGACCTTTGTTTCCTAATGTTTAGTGCGTTCAGAGAACGATGGGGAGTTACGAAGAACGTGGGGTTGGAAGGAAAGTGAGGGACTCTGGAGGGACGGGATGATTCTAATTTTATAAGAGCATTCAGGAAATTAATTGATGGTCTGGAGGGACGGGTAGGCTCCATCAAATAAATTCGGGACGGGAGTGACGACGGCCGCTTCAAAACCGCGCCCAACCAATGTGTTTCGTCCTACAAGGAGCTTCTAAACACTAAAAAGATTGTTGGCTGCATTTGATTTTTGATTTTTACCCGTCTTCAAATAGTGCACATTAGTTCCAATGGACCTAATTCAGTCAGTGATATAAATTTTTAGATCTGTGTGGTATATTTTCTATAATCTTTGTCTACAGCTTTGTGACCCTAATTATTGGGAATTATCCTTTATGCTCAAATTATAATAATATTGTTATACTTATTCATAATACCTACCCATAAATTTATTCGTAAACCCATACCCATGTAAACTTAAGATGCCTATTTAAACCGTTCAAGTACATTTACTGGGTGTGATAGGGTTGTGTGAATTTTACCTACCTATAGTTGAACTAAGCTATGATCTACCAATAGGTATACCTAATTTAAACTGTTAAATAAATGTTGGTGTTAATAATCAGTGTTTTACTTTTAGTGTAGTTTATGCCTACTACCATCTTGTACTTATTTTATAGATCACGGGGCAAAATAGTTACAGACTTATATTTTTTTATTTAGTATATCTCTACCAGTACAAGCAAATAATACGTTAAACACACAGACATGAAATTAATTTATCTTATTTATATGTACTACCTATCTATGAAAGTTTGAAAACATACAACCGAATTGAGAACCTCCTCCTTTGTTTTGGAGTCGTTTAAAAAATAGCGCAGGGAGATGACAGCAATAGGTAGGTACCTACATTTTATTCCAGAATAGATCCTTTTTGCGTAATTTTATTTGCGTAAACAGTTTTTTTCTAAAATCTAAAATGTTACGCTGTCAAAAATCCATCAAGCAAATAGCAAAACTCACAAACGCCAACCCACAAAAAATTTAATTGTTTTCAGTAAAAATCTTTGCAAATATACTAATGATTTTTTAATAAACTTCGATCATGACGTTGTGGTTTGGAAACCCAATTAGCATTAATAACTATTATGAGTTTAAGGAATACGCTAATTCCCTAATTCCAAAAAAATAAAAAGGTTAGTACAAGAAATCTAGCTAAAATATGAAAACACGAACAAGTTAGATTGCCTTTTTAATTAGCGAGAAGTAAAAAATCAGAAGTTTTGTTATCATTATCGATGAACCAATATACACCGTTTGTTGCACTTACATTACGCTTGTGTGTTGCGCAAGCACTCGGTCATTGAATCAAATTCTGTGCAAATTGGTTCATCTCAATGAAAATGGCCGCAGTTACCGAAAATATTGGGATGACTGTGGTTTGATTATCGTCTGGGATTTTACTAGGAAACTATCTATGTATAGGATGTTAATTCGCTTAATTGGGGGTTTTTCACTCAGAGTAAGATCTCCTAAGCCAGTTTCAGTGTGCTCTTTTGTCGATGTGCCATAAGCACGCAATCAAATTAACACCATGTAATGTTAGAAACAACACAACCCAAATTCGCTTATTGTCCAAAAATGGGACACAGCCACACCTACCTAAATCTGTTCTCTTGCCTTCTTGTGAAAACATCTACACCGCGAAGTGGTAATATCGCCACTACCCCTGATTCCTCACAGTTACAGAACATGAGCAAGAATTTTCCCCTTGGCCTAGAAGGGTGAGACCGTCAATTTTGCCACATATCGCGCAGACAGAGAACGTGCAGAATCAAAAGGTCTGGAATACACTAACCACTTATTTAAGAGAATTATACATTATAATATAATATTATATTGGTATAGTGGTCAGTGTATTCCAGACATTTTGATTCTGCGCGATCCCTGTCTGCGCGATATGTGGCAAAATTGACGGCCTCACCCAGAACTGCCCAGTCTCCGTTCTAGTAACTGCCTCCATGGTCTAGTGATCTGAGCCATGGACTCCCGATCCGGAGGTCTTGGGTTCGATTGCCAGTGGAAGGAACACAAAGTTTTTTATCTCGCTGAGATTTGAGATTTTCGAGAGATTTTCCCCAGTTTGGACAATGTAGCCTGACCTGAATCACCTTATTGTCTAGAAGAAAAAAGATTCCGTGATTCGGAGGTTTGATAGGTGTCGCTACACAAAACCATGTCAGGCCAATTAGCTGTGCTATTAAAAACTAGACTAACTTTTAAATGTGCGGTTTAAAAACTGACACCAGGGTTCATAGGGTCGATCGTCTCGAAACCCACACGACAAGAAGAGACTGTAAATGAGAAACAAGTTATAAAAACATGTGTGTTTACAGAATGAATCTACTATGTGCATGTTTTGGTGGTGGGGGCATGGGATTAGCCTTGACGGCTCTGATGGCAGTGGCTCTTGCTCCGTGCGTGGTGCAGTTCTTCTGTAATACTAAACCTTCGAAGCCTCCCTCCAGCGTTTGCATGCACCGAATAGATTGCGTCGATTAATAAGCAAGTGCTGCATTATGTTTATAGCGGATCTGAAGTAGCTATTGTTGGAATTGTATGGATAGGACCAATCCATTCAAGTAACAAAAAATAGATAAAATGAAAAACATACAGGATGTTAATTTGATTGCGTCCCATAGCCTAGAGGGCGTTACAATAAAAGAGCACAAAAAAAAAAAAACGGTATCCATTCCACATAGGTAGGTACAAATTGTCTGACCGAAGCAGTAGGTTTGTCAAATGATTTTTTTAAGTCAGATTTTTCGAAATATTTCTATGTGCTCCTATCGTTCTTGAAAGACCCCAAGCTACAGCACTGAATAAAATTTATACCCGTAAATATTCCAATTAATAATTTTTTTGTTGAGTTACAAAATGAATTGGTCATATCCATACTATTCCAACAATAGCTACTTCAGATCCGTTTTCTGGCTACGTCTGTTATTTGATCCAAAAACGATTGTGACGACAAAATGAATGATAACAGCCACACAGGTTTCCAGAGGACAACACAACCTCTCCCTGGGTACCCCAGATGTGGGGTAATTGCCCAGAATTCCACTGACTCAAAACTATTGAGATAATTATGAAGCGGATGGAATGACTTGAAAAGCTTTCTTGTATTTGCCGTTATTAAATCACATCGCATCTTAATTTTTCCGTAATTTCCGTGGGAATTTAGTTCTCCAAGTTCTACAAGATTTTTATATCGCTCTCTCTCTACGTACAGGCCCTTAGGTTTGCTGGTGGTTACTTATTATTTAAAATTAATGCAAGTGTGATTTTATTTGCAGAATTTTAGCATTGAGAAAGTTTTTTGCGTCAAAATGTATGAATTTATAAAATACGCTTTTATTATTGAGTATGTTGTAACATATTGTGGATCTCTCATTTCGATGTTTTCCAAAAATTGAAGTTTCAGGTAAGCAAACGAGCAAAACTGTTATTGAGATTATAGACTATCTTACACAAAGTAATAATACAGATTTTAAGATTAGTAGTCATCTCATTTTCACATTTGTATTATAACAGTCACGCCTATTATCCCTTACGCCGTAAGGCTTACGGAGTAGGCAGATCGTAACGCCTAGTAGAAAGCTTTTCCGTCACATTTTACAAATATTGAGGGCAATATCTGATTGAAGAGTGTATCGCATCTAAATGTTAATGTGAAACATTCTCCCGTGAAAGACCACGGCTGTAGCAGAGCTAAACTCATCAACAGCATGTTGCAATTGCAACTCAATGTTTGAAACTTCTATTGAGTATTTCGTATTTGTTTCAGACATTTATAAACATTTTATCTACCGGTAATTTCTAATGGGCGGGAACTTCCTTAAGTGACTAATCGCCGGCTACGCAAGGTGTTCAGAATGTATCTGTGAATGTTTTGTTTGATCGCTTATAAAATAACAGACAAGACAATGGTCGTGAAACATTGAAATGTTGTGATTTCGTGTCCGTTACATATTGACAAAACAAACTTCAGGATTGTTCAATTCACAACATTTCGCCCCGTACCACGATACTTTCACCTTGTAAATTAAAATTAAATACATATAAGTACATACTTACAACAAATATTATAACTCACACCTTCCCTTACTAGGTATGCGGATTATCGAATGGTAAAAAAGCCGTTTTCGCTTCACTCACCATCACTCAATACTCAATCATTTATTGCCCACTTGTTGGTACATAAAGATCTTATTTCTAGTTTGAGGTCAACACAACAAGGACCTTGCAAGGGCACTGCAACAGTACTTAAAAAACATAAATACCTACCTAATATTATTTTTTATTTATTTACAATATTTTTATATACTTATTATATTTATTATTTTATGAGATCATGTTATAAATATTTTCTTAAATTATTTTTGAAAATATGAAGTTTTTGGTAATGCATTGTAAATTTTTGTGGACATTGAATGTGGACCTGTATTAACAATTTCTAAATGTGATGTTTTTGTAGCTAACTTTTTCTTGGGACGTAGGTTTTCTGGGCGAGTATGTTGGGGGAATAAATGTTTATTTTTTTTAACGTAGGTGCAAATTTCTAAAATTTAAATTGAAGTTAGTGTGAGGATTTCATACTGAATAAAATAGGGTTTACAGCTGGTTATGACATCTACATTGGCAAGGATTCGGATGCACTCATGCATGATAAATTCTGAGAGGTTTCATATATGGATTCAGTAGATACCTACTGTAATGATGCGTTGTCCATGAAGGGAAGCAGCTGTTACATTCTACGTTTTAATAGCTCGCAGTCGTACATAGTAACATTCAAGTTATAGTAACAAGGTTTTTAATGCTTATTTACTCCAGAAAAGAGCCTACTTTTTAAACTACTCGACTAACTCACAAACCATCAAACCCTTATTTGCAACCCTCATTTTCAGATGACCCAATTTCTATTCATCAAATCAAACAAGCCATAGTAATAAAAATTCTCGTCTAAAATCAAAGTGTAGAGACACGTGGTAGGAGGGCATAACTCAGAGGAGGATGCGCGCGCGCATAAATCACCGGCTGCACCGCTGCGCGCGGGAGTGCAACTACTGCATTGGCACGGACTGGTTGCGTGTGTGCTGCTTCTGTCGCTGTTCGTGCAAGTGCCATAGAGAACCATGACCTGGCTGCTAGGGTTCGTCGTGATCGCCGTTTCGACTGGAGTCTATCAGGTAATTGACTTACTTTTACCGGTGGTACTGCAGTGAGTGCAGACACTGCTTAGGCACGGACTGCTGGTTGCGTAAGTGCTGCTTCTGTCGCTGTTCGTGCACGTGCCATAAAGAACCATGACCTGGCTGCTAGGGTTCGTCGTGATCGCCGTTTCGGCTAGTGTCTATCAGGTAATTGGCTTACGTTACTTAGCTTACTTCTTTGTACCACCGTACCAAACTAGACAGCGAAGAAGTTCACACAATTTACGCTGCCTATCAGAGCTTGATCTTTCATTTGTCAGGCAGACTTCTTGAATCTATATCAATAGAGCTAAAATCCAGGTCAGAATGTTTGTAAAAAAAAATGTGAAATTAATTTCATGGCCTTATAATTAATTACTTTTTCAATGTTATTGGTTACAGGCGGCGACGACGGGATGTAAAAATTGCATAGTAAGTATAAGAAAATGTTCTTTATAATTATAAGTAAATGAAATAAATGTTAGTTAAATTGGGAATAATTAATTAGCACTTGAAACAGCTTTTTTCTTTCTTGTTTTCCATTTTGCTTCTTTACGCTAAGAAGAAGAACAAAATATGGTATTATTTTCGTGACAATGCGAGAAAGGCTGACATAAAACGTACCTATCCAAAGACGTGTTGGTATTTTTCAGTTTTGTTGAACAGAATCTAGAATAAAGTGAATGATTTCGTCCCGCTAAGTACGACTGCTAAGTCAGGCAAAATGGAGTAAGAGGGGAGGATGCCTTTGCACTGCAGTGGGACACAAATAGTCTGTGTAAAATTGAATGTGTAAAATTGTCCTGAACAGAGTTTGGGCAAAGAGGAGAAGGCGATGTTCCGCGCCCACTCCGACGCCTGCCTGTCTCGTTCAGGAGTGGAGCCTCGCCTGGTAGACCTGATGCTGCACGGTGAACTCACCGACGACCCAGCGCTCAAGAGCCACGTCTACTGCGTCCTACTCAAATGCAAAGTCATCAGCAAGGACGGAAAGATACAAAAGGCTGCCGTGCTCAGCAAAATGTCTAACAAGGCAGACAGCAAGAGCGCAATGAAGGTTAGCATCAGGGTTCATAGTTATCACAGCCGTAGTACTATCACAATACCAACCATTAATACTTATCAATAGGTCCTAGGTGCTAGCTAGAAAAGTTCTATTGTTAAAAGTGACGAGTTATAGGGGCAGCGGAGACGGGACAGACAAACGGACTTGACAAAGTAAATAAAAGTTCACGACGAATTGAGAACCGCCTCCTTTTGGAAGTCGGTTAAAAAGTCCTTGTAGACATGGGAAATCTAAAAAGAGTAGGTATTGCAAGGATTATAACTGTGGTTTATGAGATCTTAATTTATTACATAAAAAAGACTTCAACGCAGATCAAGCTTGCGTTGATGTCTTGTATATGGTACGCCGAAGGTAGGATTCTGGATCGAGACCACAATCGACACGTTTAACCCTGGTGTCAAAGTTTTGAAAAAGCCCAATAGCAGAGCTAATAGGCCTCTGAAATAGTTTGTGTAACGACCACAATCGAAGACAGTGGGGGCAATTCGGTTGCGCAGAAAATAACTAAATCTTGACTAAAATTGACAGATAACAACCTGTCATTTTCTACCATGACACAACAGAAAGGGATGGCAGCCGAATGGATAGTATGGACACTGGCTGGAACTGACGGCTTAACGCGTGCCCTCTACTGCACGGAATCCCTCCGGATCGGGAACCTAAGTCTTTATTTGTTCAGTTTGAGTGTTGGAACATTAAAAAATGTTTGTGATTGCAGGTGATAGAAAGCTGTTCAGAGCAAACAGCTGGTGACACTCCCGAAGACCTGGCGTGGAACCTGCTGCGGTGTGGCTACGACAAGAAGGCAATGCTCTTCAACTACATGCCTACTAATGGCGAGGGCCACACGGACCTTGAAACCAACTTTAATTAATTCCTCTAGAGTACTGAGTTGCATTAATACAGCCGCCTTATCTATACAGCCTATTATCTTGAAACTTAGACTTCTGCCTGTTTTATGACGATTTCTTACTTTGAATAACTAAAAATAGTTACCGATACCAATAATTATTTCCCAATTTGATTGCAAGTTGTAAGTTATTTTTCAAAGGTCGGCCAAAATGATTAGTTCTACAAAAAAATTTAAAATGCATTCAGATTTTTTAATTTTTATTTGCAATCTTATGAAGGTATCCTGTAAAGACATGTATTTTTCGTATTATTTACTTATTGTTTTACATTCTTTTCTACCTATGGCATTGTTTTATTTCTTGCTACCTGATAAAATTATTTTTACTGGATATAAGTATTAAGCTTCTAATTTGATTATCCACGTTTCAGAGAGCACGTTCGACCGTAAACAATTAACTTTTTTCGTCATCCAAACACCCAAAATTTAAATAAAAGTTCAGAATCGTGATTTATATTCTTTCGCCATCTCGAACACAGCACTCGTGAAATAATTCTTTTAATATAACGGTTTGGAATGGTTTGGAAGTACGACTTAATAGCAAGCATAGTATTAAATAGAAGGCTGTAAAGGTACAGCACTTAGCTAAGTTGCACTAAGGTGTAAATTATGTTATGAGAAACAACTTTATGATCTCATTGCAAGTTGTGGGCGGTGACCCACTAGAGCTCGCCGCGCCACCGCTCAGTCTCGCTGGCTGGCAGTACCAGTGCGTGCCTTTGCCAGTCTCGCGGCGATGAACGAGTCTATGATCGCTCGCCAAAACTTTCCGCGCGCTTTTTAAACAAGCAAGTTGAAAATTTGAAAGAAAATCAGACTACAAATTATTGAACATTTTTAGGATTAAGCCGAATGTTAATTTTAATTGTTTGATATCTGATGTGCGGCCAGCTGAGGATTCAGAAAGTTGTTTGGAAACGTAAGTAATTTTGATAATTTAAACGAATCTATCGTTGTATTATGTGGCATTGATTACCGAACTGGCACCACCTTACTTTTAAGACGAAACTGCCAGTTGAATCAGTCTATATAGCCTAATCTAATAAGACACAATACAAATTGACGTACCGTACGATACGATGATCAGTGATCACGTGTTGAACGAAAGCCATTTCTTTTTTCAGATTTTTATTAGTCGTAGAATAAACGTTTTCAGAAAAATGGGCTTAGTTAGCCAACGGCGCCACGGAAACTATACTATTCACACATCCATATCCATCTACCAAAGACCCTGTAGGTACATATTTTATAAACATAAATACATATATAAATGAAAAAATTGATCAATTTCATACCTACTTAAATACCATAAAAAAATAATTGTATCAGATTCATCCCCGTTTATGGAATAATAAATAATTCTTCAATCGAAGATGTATGTTGCCACCAAGTTGCCACTCAATCAATATTGGAAGTGAGTGTTGGTGGGCGTTACGGAGCGGAGGTTCAGCTTTTGGCCGGCAGCCTGCACGCCATATCATAACATAACCAGGTATCCGAACCGAACGACACCTAATCTATTATACCTTTACGGCGAAATTTGTAAGTTAAACGGCCAATATAGTAATCCCAAGCCTACATGATCGTTAAAGCCTTTTCTGCATATCGCAATACATACATACAGTCACGCTTGAGTCCCTTACGGAGTAGGCAGAACATTAAGGGCTCCGTCACGTCACGTTATTTCACATTGAAGCGGGTATTAACTTTAGTGACAGGTTGTCAGCCTACAGCCTAGATTAATACACCAAAACCCTCGACTTTTACTATATATAAAGTTTGCCCGGGAAGAAAAACTGCCGGAATCTTGTACATTCTATGTATTTCATCGCTCCCAGTCCTCTTGACGCAAGCAGAAGAATATCGCAATATTACCATCAATACCTATTTGTTGGTGCCATCATAAAATATTGTCTGGTATGGTATGTGATGGAGTCGACGGCCCCTTGGTAGTAGACATCACTGCTCCGGTTAGACGCCAACACATATCTCACCTGTTTTTTATATAGTTTATTTATTGACAAGTCTCGTTTCTCAGAAGGAATCACGCCTAATGTACCGTGAATCATATTGTTGTGGGTTCCGCCCACGAACACGGCCAAAGAATTGTCATAATTATCTCAATAAATATGTAAAAACATGCGCATTTGTCCATAATGGCGCAATTTCGCACTCAATGAGCCCGATTCGTAACCATCCCGACATAACTAAATCTCAACTAAAATTATTGCCATCCCGTTCTGTTCTCTCATGATAGAAAGTGACAGGTATGGTCTTATATTAGTTAAGTCGCGTATTTTGCAGCGCGAATTGCTACCAATAGCTTATAATTTACTAAGCGCCTGCGGGTCGGTCGGCTGAGTAGGTAATATAGATAGTTCACCTACAGTTACTAACTGAAAGTAAGAAATAAAGCCCAGAGAGTAGGTATAATATATGAAGCGTTGCACAGGTAGGCAAGGCTTCTTGAGATCAATTTTAATATTTTTAACGCTGTTAAGTAGGTATAGGCTAAACAGTTGCTTTTGAGGTTGTTTTGAGGGCTGTCTGCCCTTAAACAAGTTAACAGAAAAAAATCAAAAATTATATACCTACAAATTGACTATATAAATTTGCATTTTATTATAGTAAAAATCACTATATAAAATAAAACATATATTATTATGGAGGTATGCTTAACTGCCTCCGTGGTGAATCACCTCTAAATCACCTGATTGTTCGAAAAGAAAAAGGATTCCGTGCTTCGGAGGGCACGTTAAGCCGTCGGTCCCGGTCGCTGTCTTTGATAGAGGTCGTTACACAAACCATGTCAGAGGCCTACAGCTGGGCTATTAGGCGGTTTAAAAACTCTGATACCAGGGTTCATCAGGTCGATCGACTCGAAACCCACACGACAGAAGAATGGAGGTATGCTAAAAATCTTTGATATGAAGCTGTTTTTAACAACAAATTCGATACTTAGTGGACCTTCTCAAATTTAAATATTACGGTGCCTGTGCCTACTAATTTATTAATGTACACAGATAAGTACCTACTAATTTATTGCTATTGCGAATATATTAGATTGTTGCGTTGCGACGGTTTGCAATAGCGATTTGACTTACCGAGGCGTTAGCAATGAACCAAGGCGGTCCTTGTTGTATAGGTCAGTGCAAAATGCACTTTTAATTTCGCACTAAAAATACTAATGAGTAACCGATCGCCGAAGATGGAGACGGCAACATGGCGGCTGGCCGTAAACCATAACCGGTGGAGAGACAATGCTATCTGCGGAGTATGGTCAAAAGTATGGTCTTATTGGCAGGGTATAAGGAAATAACGACGAGGACGCCGGGCCACATTCGGAGTTCGACTAAAATGTATTATATTTATTGGTTCCTGCTTTTGGACTGAGCGCTGTAAGATCGGCATTACCATCGATTCGCGGTACAGCGAATTTGGTCTTCTTATTGATTTCTGATACAGATATGACACTTGAGCGGTGCCAGGGGCTACATGAAATGAAATTGAATTTACTTAGTTAAACGAGCGATATCCCTACCTGTAAGCGTACTTGTCTCATTCTAACTTCTATGTACCTAAATATAAATCATATAAATCTATCACAGAAGAAAATTGTTATTACTTAGGAACCTTCCTTAAACCTACCTATTTACCTTTTTCTTCTTTTTTTTTTTAAATAAAATAGCTAAGTTTAGTACCAACCTATATCACCATGGCAATTCTCTTTCAACGTAGGCAACTTAGGTTTGTTAACAGGTTACAGGGCGATTAATTTACCTTTTTTCTTGCACTAAGTATAACAACAAGTTGTAGCCGGTAATAATAAAATGTCCTTATGCGATAAATTATACACGAACATCATTTTGGTCATATCACCAGTAAAATTGTGTACCTTGTACCTACCTACTTACTTACCACTAGGTACGTACCACTTTCATCATGTTAAATTGCTACTGCGGGACTTAATTTAAGATTATTAATGAAGTGATTTTACATGTACCTACTTATATACAAATTATACCTACTTAGTCTTAAAGTAAAGTACTGTAGTAATAACTGTTTGTTTTCACTAAATCTCAATAAACCCGCGCGAGAACAATAATTAAAAAAAGAGCTTGCTAAAATACAAATGTCCTCACAAGGCCTACTTCAATAAAGAAGAAAATGAGTTGGTTGAAGTAAAACACTCATATTTAAGTACGAGACGTAGGCCGGTGTGCGTCCATCATTAGACGAAGAAGCACGGAATGGCCAAAAGAGGATCCCACGCCATACCACGCTACCGCAACACATTTGCCCATCTTGGCTCTAAACATTTGACTTATCAAGGCTGTAAAAAAATTAAGTATTGTAATTTGTACTTGTTTACTTATCATTATCAATCAATCAACATACTTTATGTTTAGGTAATATAAATGGGTTGACCAATTTGCACACGAATGATCCTAAAAATAGGTAAGTAAGTTAGGTGGGTATACATTAACAAATCTTTAGGGGATCAAAGTTTTAAATAAAATTAAGGAAGGTTCGTCTTTTTTGTTGTTTTTCTTTTATGTACGTTATGTGTCCTCTGTATCTATATTGTGTGCGTGTGCAATAAATTGATTAAATAAATAAGGTAAGAAGATAATAATTATGTTACGTTTTATATAATTTAATGTGACAAGACATATGACTACTGCAGTATATGTAAAATTATACTAAGGTATACATACATGAATGCATTTTTTACACATGTAGATAATAAATTTTTCAGGTGCAATAATTTAATATCATTTACTGCTGTTGTAATTACTAATTAGGAAGTCACAATTTATTCAAGAAAACCATTGTAAAATGTAAATCGTGCGATTTTAGCCAACCAACCAAAAACTGTTGAATAAATCAATTATTAATTGATGTCAATTTGTTTAAGTTAACACAATTTTAATAGGTATGTAGGTACCTAATTTAGTTTACTATATTATATACATAGTTTAGAAAAGTATTGGCCTGATTCAATTTGGGTTAGAATGAATTTTTGTCCTATTTTAACCTATGTTTCTTGTTTTCGTTTGACAGGCATAGATACCATATTTAATTTGCTTTTTCATAAATGTAGCGCCCGTTTACTAGAATTACATCTAATCTAATTCTACCTATTCTATTGGTTTCATATAATACAAAATTATTATTCGTTGACAAAAATAGCTGGCGTTTAATTAGGGCACTGTCGTCAGTTGTCCAACAGTGTAAGATTATTCGTCACCGTTACATGGTTCGTGTTGTGGTGTGGTCTAGGTGACGCGTGCGCCGGCTCGCCTCCGCGGGGGAGTGTGTTCGAGGACCACCGCGGACATTCGCCTTTAGTAACTCATAAATGTGAATATCATAAATGTGAATGTAACTCTGTTTGTTTGTTACTTTTTCACGCCTAAACAAGAACGGATCTTGATGAACTTTCATAGGATAGCAATAGGTGCCGATTCGGTGAAGGCACGACTGAAACTAAATCTAAAAATTATTGCCGTCCCTTTCTGTTCTCTCATGATAGAAAATGACAGACGTATAGGCCTATGCTAAGCCGTGTTTTGTAACACCGTATTGCTACCATGGTCTATTTTCGCGAGAAAGTTACTCAGTCCCACGGGAAAAATGCCGCGAGTGAAACCACCGGGCGCGAAGCTAGTTCTTCATATGTATATTTATATTTATTTTACTTGCGCCACATAAGTCTCGTTGTACGTGGGTGATATTTTCAACAGAATCAATCATTACTCGTGCCCATATATGGACACCTTCCAGACGCGGGACCGATTCGGATGCGTTCTTTATTTTGGTGACGGCAGGACCGAGGGTGCTTTTTTTATAATTTGAAAACAAATTGATCTTCAATTACAAAATGATACGACCACCTGACATTGGCTGAATATTTAAGTAGGTATTGTATGGCACCAAAAAATACCTACGCGCGGGAAGTCATCCTAGTGTTTTTAAGAAAGTTCGTTACAGGAAAATTTATTCTGTTTAATTTTTCGCCGTGTATACTCTACGAATTTGCCCTTTTTAGGGTTCTGTAGTCAACAAGGAACCCTTATAGTTTCGCCATGTCTGTCCGTCCGTCTGTCTGTCCGTCTGTATGCTGCGCCCCTGTGAAAACCTCAGTTTTTGACCTATTAACATAAAATTTGGTATGAAGACAGATTATAATGACGCAAATCTAGAAATCTAAAAATACAATTCAAAAATACAATTTTGAGATCCCCTCCTATACAAGTGAAAAAGTTTTTTTTTTTTAACTATATTGAGTGGGGTATAGTTAGACAGCTCTTTAAAAATGAAATGGAGATTTCCTTAAAAAAAGTCTCTAAAAAATTTCTTTCTCGAGATATTTGCATTCAAAGTTGCAGTATTTGTCACAAATTTGATTCGGTCATATATCTTCAAAACTATAAATGCAAATATTATGAAAATAATATGGAATATAGCTCTTTCGTTGTAGTTGTAATGAAAACTATAGCGAAAAGTGTAGCATTTATAGTTTGCGAAACCGTTTCAACAAAAACAACTTTATCTGTAAAGGTGAAATAATCCTTATACAACGTGTATCAGAAAGGGTATATGCATCGAGAAATGTGTGAATCTACACATTAAACTGAACAACTTTCCCTAAGGAACATAGGTCGAAAATCGAAAAATAAATTTTGACCTTCCGTACAAAATGCACAAGAAACAATGTATGTTGTTATAACGAACTCATATTATAAGGCTACAGAACCCTACATATGGGCGTGTCCGACACGCTCTTGGCCATTTTTTCTAAAAGTTTATAAAAATGTAGTTGTCAGCGTAAAATTGTAACAACTGTTATTTTACAAACTTACTCGTCACTTTATAAACTATCAGTAGGTTAGGTTAGATTATAAATTTCCTAAGATAGATTATAATCTAACGGTTTATATGCAATATTACATTTCAGCCAATTTGTACGCTTACAATGCAAAGCACGTGCTTATAATTACGGAATCGCAAAAGCACGCCAAAGAGAAATCTGTTGTATATTGCGGGGGTGTAGATTACCACGCCCTCTGCCTTTGACTAGTGAAAGGTGCATTTCATTATCATTATAAGCTAAATTGGTACTTGGAAGGTGTAAAATAAATAGCCAGTTAATCAGTATTACCGTAGAGTAGAGTGAGCGGTCAGATCAAATCAGAATTAATCTAACGCAGGTACCTACTTATTAGCTGACAAAAACATAACAACCCACGCCAGATGTGTATTTTTTGACATGATTACTCATTGCTAAGAGTTCGTACGGTGACATCAAACGTTGAGTACCACGATCACGCACGATGAGTAGGTACATACCTAACTAGCCACTGTGCAGTGTGTGAGACTCAAGTGTTATCGATGTGTGTCTGAAATCCCAGTTGACAACATTAGGTACAATTACAGGTACATGTACATTTTAGTCACGTCTGTAGTGAGAATTTTCACCACGTCTGACAATTTTTAGAAAGAACGAACTGTGTATGGCTATGATGCTAAGTTGTCAGTCTTTAGACTAAATTCAAATAATCGACAAAACCCTTGGCTCTTCTGATTTCTACAGAATGTCCTGGGAGAGAATCAGCTGAAACATTCTATGTTTTTATCGATCCCAGTCCAGCATGTTGTTGACAATCATAACAGTTATTGCAATTTTGAACGTATTTCCTCCTCCTACCTAATGCTGGTGAATTGGGTCAGTCCGTGTTTCTCGGATGTGGGCGACGACCGGTTGCGACTATAAGGCTCTAAACAGACATACTGCAATTTTACTACCATATTGCAGTTCAGACGCAAAGTATGGCTAAATTTATCAGTCTGACTGCAATGAAACTGCACACCAACACAACCGACTGTCGCCAGTTTAATTTACTTATTTGATTCAGTTGGACCATCACGCCTCCAACGTGCATTTACCCTAAAGTCAGTATGCACTGCACACATTTACATGCACACTATGCAGTCATTGATAGCAATTCGGCGTTAAAAATAAAAGACACGACTTAATATAAGTCCCTGTCCTTTTTTACATAGGAGAACAGTCAGGGGGGGCAATAATTTTAGTTGAGATCTAGCTAAGTAGGTAAGTCGTCTTTGTGCCGAATAACTGCACTTGCATTCAAACTTCAAGTGTACCTGTAGTTGGCGGCGTGGACTTACATTACAGTCATCCACCAGGTGCATTCAAACAGCATCTGAAGTTCAGATTCTGAATTGAGATTTGGCAGTCGGGTTGCAGTTGTTATGCGGTCCGTCTGTCTAGAACCTAACTAGATGTATTAATAAGCAAGCACGTTATACAGCAATTAAAGCCATTTGCGTTGTTACCTTCCCAGATCTGATGCAAATTGTAATCTGAAGGGACTGCATTCACGGCCATTTTAATTGCTTATTTAGAAAGAGAATTTATGAGTTATCTGTGGCATGTTTGTACTCGGAGACCTTCGTTTAAAGTGTCCTATTAATATGAAATAGATAAATGATTAATGTAGAGTACGGATATAGAACGTTTCTAAATGGAACAATGGTGTAAAAAAAGTACCGCGTTCCTTTGAACCACATGTTCTACTAATGATATCAAACGATTTTCCCGAAGCACAAAAATTTCAGCTCGAAAAAAAATTTGCCTTCTCAATAGAAAGACGCTCTCATTATCTGGAATTTTGTATGGAAAGGGCAAAATTTTATGTCGAACTATAATTTTTGTGCTTTGTGATACTTAGTTGTTTGTTATCATGAGTAGAACTGTGGTTTAAAGGAATGCAATAATTATTTTACCTTTGTGTACCTTTCTGAGATATTAGTTCATGTTCTACAAATTTTAAATACCTAACTTTAATAATATAAAAAGAAGTATATATATGCTAAAAAATCTCGGAGATGTTTTTAACAATAAATTCTCCTAAATTATAAACAAAGCTTTCACGGCTCCTTCGGGAAAATTATGCGTAATAAGTTTACCTAAAAAAATAACAGTTTTTATTAGACTTGAGACTTTTGTGAAATATGCATTTCAGCCTGTTATGCACATTTTTCGCGTGACCACAAACGTAACCGCCACGCTGTAGCGCGCAACATAAACGATGTTTCAGTATTACGTGAGATAAGTATACCTACGTAATATACGTATACTTATATCACGTATATGAAATCTACTTGATAATCTTACTAGCCTATTTTATCGCCTAAGTCCCGAGTTTCACTCGAAGGATTTGAAAGATTTAATAATAATATAAAGCTTCTAACTACATAATTTTTTGCCTTAGTAAGTGGCTTATAAGTATAGGACAGTAATAAAATCGTCTCATTATAATGCAGTCATAAATTTCGCATATCTCCATATCAAAATGCCATATAAGGCGTGTCTCTTGAGCAGGTAATGCATCCTCGATCCGTGAGCGATTATAACGCAACGGAAGCAGCTGAAATTAGCCGCGCGCGCATCGCGAGCGTAGCTGGGCTCGGGCGCCCGAAACTAAATACCCAAAAGCGTTTGTGATCGCGCCAGCGGTTGCCAAATATGGCACGAATCTCGGGTTTCGCGCGGCGCGTCGCTGGCACACCACCAGCCTGCAAAAACGCCCTCTATTCCCGTCTAATACTCGTGAAAAACACGTAAAAACGTTTTTATTTCTGTAGCGAGCGGCCTCTAAAATTAGGCCGTATGGAAACCGAAAGTAATACGAGTGAATTTGGTTGGGGCCAAGTTGTCTGTATTTAGATTAGACGGGAGCGGGCGCAGCGGCGCACAGTGGCCGCGACTCGCGCCTTCGACCTCTACGCGGCTGATAACGCGTTCCCGCGCTTCTGCAGGGAGCCGCACGCGAGGAGGTGCTGCCTGCTGCACCGTCCATCAGCACACGCGCGTCCAGATACCGCAGCCCGCATCGCGCCGGCACACGCTCCATGAAAACTTGTCAGTTTCTGTTTACAGTGTTCACATAACGGATTTGAATGTCACAAATGCTACCTGAAGGCGGAGGTGATTATTCGTTACAACTTATTTTATTGAGTGTGATAGTATTGTGAACTTGTTAACAGTTATTATAATGATGTGTTTACTAACAACATTGGATTGTTTTCTGTGTCTTCTGTGAGTTGTACAAACAGTAAGTGGATCCTAATTTCTAATACCTACTTAAAATGCACCCGTTTATGTGTTAAATTTGAATGACGTTATTGAATTTTTAAATTGTCAATGCTACTAAGTACTTGCATCTTACGAAAAAGTGAATGCTGTTTAAAGTTTTTCATGCGGCTTTTCATCATCATACGTAGGGCCTAGCGACATCCTCACTGGTTTGATTGTATGTAACAGGCAAAGAAATATAGGTACCTACATCCAAATGTGTGTCATGTGTGCTTATGTAGTCAATACTGTTTGTTTAAGTGATTGGTGTAAGAAAGCTTGTCAGCAAGCATAGCGGCAAATTGCCCTTACAAGGAGAGTGACAAAATGTCACATCAGTCAATATTTAGCGAAATAAATTTGAACATGTGCTAGATTTTATCATATACCGTTGTTTAAATGGAACTTCGAGGTACTTTCAGTTATCACGTGTTAGTAAGTGCAGTAGAAGACATCCCGAAGATAGCTGCATAGGCAACTGAAAATTTGTTTGCTTGTTGTGCAAGATGTAACAGCTTTACATGCCGACCATCTAAAACCAACCTTTTCAGAAGCAATAAAATGGGATTAGTCATTAGTTATTTGAGGAAATTTTCCCTTATAGGATTTTCACTTATGTTCTTATTCGGTGTTTTTTTTTTACCCGACTGTCAAGGAATGGTTACGTTTTTCGCGCGTATCTTGTATGTATGTATGTATGTTTCTGAGTGTTTTTATTAACACGTATCTCCGAAACAGCTGGATGGATTTCGACAATTAGGGTAGGTATCATTTGATTGGTCTCAAACACCCGAGTGTTCTTAGATGGGTGTGATTTAAAAAAATTCAATACCTATGGCGGATGTTTAGCGTTAAATTGCAAGTCTTACTTGTTCATGATTAGGCACCTTTTCACAATTATTGTTTATTTTATTTTTTCGAAGTCATGTCGAGGGATGTTTAAACGTCAACTCCATACTTAAATAAGGGAAAGGTGTGTCACATGCTAGAAAAGGACAGAGCGCGCATTCTGTCATTGGTTTGAAAGGGACAGTTGCCGCGAGCACATAGACCCTTAATGGAAATAAGTATGTTAGGTTCGTGCTCTTGCACCTCGGTGGGTCGTAGGTAGGTCTGTAGGTATATGAGCTGATGATTATGAATAGAAATGAGAGATTTTCTATAAACATAGAAATAGGTATTCGGTTTATTGACTATTTAATTTATTACAGAGTTAGTTGTATGAGTATGACTAATAAAATAATAAAATAGAACAATGCTCTGTATTGACGGAGAAGTTTCAATCTTTTATCAATGTTCAACTACATAGTAGATCAATACAAAATATCGTTAACTTTCTTGGTGGGTTTTCGGGTCGGACGACCAGATGAACCATTACCTACACATTAAATATATGATCACAATCTTCTTCTATCTTCAAGGTTTTTAAATCGACCAATAAATGAATGCGTTGGAAAGTATTAATATGCTTAGGTTAAGTAAGTTTAGTTAGGTTCCTACTGAAAACCAGCGCTTCAGTCTTTGACTGGAGCAATACGCTGAGTAGGAAACCTTTTCGGTATCGTGTGTAACTATTAGGCTATTCAGTTTTTAAGTTGTCTAATTGTTATTACTGGTACTGAATAAAACTTTTATCTATCTATCTATCTTATTTTTTGAGAATATATTCGAACGTAAAACTTATTCAACTTATTCGAACGCAATCATGGTCACAAGTCATTTCTATGTAGGTAAGTATGCAGTCCATATCAAAAGCTATTGCAAACTCTGTTCTACAATAGGAGAGCCGTAACTTTATTTTCGGATTAGACGTAACAGAAAATATAAAACGTACTAAAATAAATACCCGTCACGCGGCGTCTCCTACGGAATCAAAAAGAATGGCAGAATAATTGAAAAGTTATTACATTCACGTTTCGATCTGTTGTTCAAATATCGGATTGATAACTGATGGTGTGACGTCACCAGGTTACGTGTGAGGTATGCGCTGGCGCAGCGCCAGCCGGCCCGCGCTGACGGGCGCCCGATCTCGCTCCGTCACGGAAACATGGAAGAGCACGCGGCTCTTTACAACTAGGTCTTTATGCCAACACCCTCCACAAATGTGGAATTTGTGTTAAACGAGAATATTATAGTAGTTACCCTATTTCGTACGTCAGTATTGTTTATCTTCTAAAGATAGAACGCATAGCTACATATAAGTACATAGAACTATAGAAAGGTAGTAGTAATAGCATAAAAAATAATCTAACACCACTTTCCAAATGTAGCTAAATGCGATTTGGATTCAGTACTAAGTGCGTAAAAGCACAAAACACAAAATTATGTCAATTTTTAACCCATTATGCAAAAGCGAAGTTAAACATAATGCATAGCGAACTATGATTAATACCAGATGTTTGCGAAATTATTCAAAACTGTTCAAATGCCATAGCGAAAAAATTACATAGGTACAAATGACTTACGATATAATATAATGTAATAGATTTAATCTGATTGATTTGATAAATGAATGTCTGGGACATGTCTAAAATGCAGATAGTCAACTTTTTCGAAAATGCCCATCTAGGATAATATAAGAATCAAAATAAGCCTTGAATTTTCATTCAAAAGTATCCAGATAGTTTAAGTTGGCATTATATACTTACAATAATATTGTATTAATTTACCATACCTATATTTTTATTTAATAGAAATAATAAAAACCATTGTATCAACTCTCTCGTTATTGTTTTCAAAACAATACATACCAGGCTTAGGGAAGATATTACGAATTAAGATAAACTACATAAATGGAACGTTAATAGTGACCTTATAAGGCAGATGGCGAATACGGGCCGAGCAGCCGACCAGCCGAGCAGCCGAGCAGCCAGTGCGCCCAAGAATGAATCATAAGCGCGCGTAGGACGGCACTACTCCGCATTATTTATCATCTTATAACAAAACTCAACCAAAATAAACTCGAATACCACTCCATATAGGAAGATTATTTTACATAACAGTAGAGGTTTCCAAATAACAAAATTATTTATGACAAACGCGAGATTTTCACAAGTTTACGAGATTATACAATCAAATGCTCGATTTACAACTTTTATATTTGGTTTAACAAAACATTTTATAGATTTTTAATACGAATTAGACAGTTTGTAGTTCGGTACCATAACTGGTTCGGTTTTAAAATCAACTCCGAGCCTGGTATTTGCCAGTCGGGTTGTTTTCAGTTGGGAGCGTATGTTGGTCGTATTTCGGTGAGCGCGGGCGTATTGCGAAATTGGTATCGGCTTTTATTTCGGCGGAGCGCGTGCGGCGGCGGCGGCGGCGCGCCATTCGCGGCGCACGCGGGTATTTCGGGCCACACTCCTCCCGCTCGGGTTTCAGAACTTTCCATACCAAAACATTACATAAAATTACAAACTAGGACATAATAGGTATTCGCAAAATTTTGAATTTGACCCTACGCTGTACGTAGTTTCCTAATTTCGTAATAATTATAACAAGGTATACCAGTTGAGTAATAGGTAGTTACCTGTTTTTACCTGTTTTTACCTGTTTATAAATGTTCAAAAAGTTAGTAAATATTACTAATTAAATATTTTTGGTATTGTTTCAGAAGTGATGCGCCGCGCGGCGTGCGGCGACGTCTGTCCTACGCCCGCCCCGCTGATCACACAAACACAAAACAAGTAGGTTTACCTCTATATTCATGTATCAAATTGTATTATTCATTTTCTTATAAAAACACAGAAATAACAGTCTCTATTCCTTCTGTTCCAGGACATCGGAAAATAAGGAGTTACTCCGGCAACAGCTTCTGTCCACGAGCAAAGAACGAGCGGAGAAATCTGAACCGCCAAAACTCAAGCATCCACGGAACCGGCAGAAGAACCGATGGAAGCTCAAGTTCCACCATCAGGCGCTGCCGCAGGAGTACCTTGACCACTACGAGCAGAGCTTACAAAAAGCCAATGCTAAAACGGTACAACAAAAGCCAAAACTACCGGAAAAACAAAAATCTGAACCCAACGTTGATATTAACAACTTCACTAATGAAACATTTAAAATTTGGGCGCAGAGGCTAGCCGGCATTCAGAATGAGACTGGTACGCTGACAGTTCCTCAAGTCTCCAACATGGCTAACAAACCACCTAAAGCGGAAGATAAGAAAAAGAAAAACCCTGCCATAGCACCAAGCAAAATAATAACTTACGAAGATTTACCATATATGGGAGAGATGACTCTCAACAACTCTAAACCACGAAGAGGACGTAAACCTAAGAAAGCAGATATTTGTCACTTAATTTATGAAAATTATGGAACCGTTGTGCCCGGACAGCCACCTCCCGCAAGTCGCTTGAACCAGTTAAATGCGAGTCCTTCGTACAGGTCAGATCATCCAGTAAGCACTCCCAAAACAGACTTACAAAATAAAATTATAACAAGTTTGTTGGAGAGGAAATTGTCGCAGGAAAACAAACGGCGGTTAGAAAATCTTTCTCCGCCGCGATTTAACAACCCCGACGAGCCGATGCCGGAGGCGCCGTTGACCATCGCCGGGCCGCTGCACAGCGACGACGAGCCGCTCAACCTCTGCATCAGGGACCTTCATGACCTCAAGATACAGATA
This sequence comes from Scrobipalpa atriplicella, assembly GCA_029255725.1. Lineage (NCBI taxonomy): Eukaryota > Metazoa > Arthropoda > Insecta > Lepidoptera > Gelechiidae > Scrobipalpa > Scrobipalpa atriplicella. The sequence continues at coordinate 94,604 of JARACY010000243.1, forward strand.
CAAAAGAAGTTCGGCAACATATACACTTCAATGCCAGAAGTAAAGACTGAAAACGATATAGACAATCCTGAACCAGAAAGTATGAAAAGTGAACAGCCTAATGCGATATCCGTTATACAGAGAAATACAAATCTGCCCCCGCCCACTGCGCAAAGCTCGCCTGATTTATCTCGGCAGCCGAGGAACATTTCCCCGGCGCTGTCGGAACCCGCACAATCCACGACGAGTCCTGACGCCGATGACAAGTTCCCGGGTTACATCTACTGGCCAAATGCTGGAATGTACATGCACCCACTAGCTTTACAAACGCAACTGCTCTACTACCAACGACTGGCCGCAGCTGGCCAATTACCATTATCGCCAGAAGAACAAGAGCGTGTTTTATCCACTCCCAACAGCACAAATGAAAGCACATCAACAGAACCTAACTCCCCGTCGTTAGACGAAAGTAAAAATAAACTCGTGCTCAAACAAATATCCGAGCTGCTAGATCCGAAAGTAATAAAACATGTTGAAGAGTCAAAACGAAGTCCCGACCAATCAAAAATGAAAAGAGCCTCTCCTAATCCGACCCCAGGTCCCGTGAAGAGGAAAAGATCAGCTATATTTATTCCTCCAGTGCCTGTAAAAACTAATTCTACAACACCAACAACTGAAGTTAGCATTTGCAAATTTAAGTTTACTGGAGGATCGAAACCTTCATTACAAGAGAAGAAAATGTTATCAGTAGATTCGGGGGGTAACTTTAGATATTACAGCGGAACAGGTAACAAAGGAAACAAGGGTTACGAATATTTACATAGAGATTCCAATCAAGGCAGGAATGCGGAACCTGCCGCAGAAGCGTCTGGTTCGATGTTGCCTAAGGCAGAAGGGCAAAGCGCGTCGAAAGAGGACCTGAGTAAGAAAAAGAGAAAATCGAGGAAGAGTTTACAAAGAGAGAAGCTGGAGCAAACGTTTAAGGAGAAAGGTTTTCTGATTCAAACCCAGCAGCTACAGTCGGCGGAAGGTGCGACATATTGTAAGTTCAGGCAGCTGAGGAAATTTACGCGATATCTGTTTAGGAGTTGGAAGGATTACCTTCCTGGAGAGTTGGAGGAGCGCGCGGGCGAGCAGGCGCCGGCGCCAGCCGTGCAGCCCGCCACGCCCGCGCCCCCGCCCCCGCACCCACCCGCCGGTGACAGCACCCTCGCCACCGAGTGGGGGTGAACTCCCTTGTTGTGACCAAGACTATCCCATTCGTTATAAATTAGGCCAAAGATGTGTGTAAAGGATTCTTAACTTGGCTGCTGATTTGCTAGTGGCCGATTACTGCATTTATCAATAAGTTGTCAAATAGTGAGATTTTACAAATTTAACATTAAAATTGATCGCCACTCCGTCCACAGTATTTATTAATTTATGTTAATTGAGTGCATCCGTCAAAATATACTGTATTAGAAACAGGAAGAAGTGTTCATAAAATCCTAAACCGTGTAATATATATCAGTTTATGTTTGTATAACGATGTAAATATCTAGAATAACAAAGTACTAAACTAGTCACCTGACACCTCTTCCCTTAACAAACTTATTTAGTGTTTAGTTAGTGAATTAAATTGTACATATTTGGGCTAAAAGAGTAATTCTAGTCATTAGCAAATAAGTTTGAAAATTTATATAAGTATTAACTGATAATACAGCACTTATTATATCGATCTAGGTTATTTTTGTCTGTGAGTTATTTTATACTAAATAAACAACATTTTGTACGTAATAAACTTTATTACAGAAAAAACTTAATTGTGATAAAAAATGAAAACAAAAATGCAACCAACGGGAATGTATATTTACCAATAAGAAATAAACAGTTTAACCATTTGATATAGTGTGTGATTTGATCAACCTATAACATAACCAGGAAGCCCCATAACAATGTAGGGAAAATAGGATACATAGCAAAATGTACTTTATATCTTAAATCCTACGTTCAAAAATCTTTCCAAAAACCGTCAACAGTCTCATGCACCTTGTGCTACTCGCATCTTAAAGGCACTTCAATATAAAATAATAGGATATAAAATATGTATAGAAAAGAGATAATTTTTACTTACACCTATTTTACATACAACCATAGATTCACATATACACCTGATAAATATAGTAATGCTTTTGATTTTACTTAGGAACTAATAATTTATGTGTACTTAATAGATCAAACCCCAAATAGTTATTAAAAAACAAAGGGCATAGAAACTATGTAATTGAGGTTTTTTCGTATAAAACGATTGGACCCACAAACCGGAGAAACATAGAGGAAGAACGGAATGTGCGTTTAATATTTCGGGAATGTTCGTTGCTCTATGGCTCTAAGAGCTGATACAGTTTTTGTGACACAGGGCTCCTGTTCTAACAGTATTACATCTCATATAGCATCAAATAATAATCAAAATTAGGTTTGAGGAATGTCTGTTGCTAGTAACACTGAATAAATCATATAGTTAGTTATATAGTATTTTTCAGATAGCATGAGTCTCCTAACAGCAGGTAGGATATATAAAAACATGCTAGGTAGGTGTGAAAGAGATTCCTTTATAACTGTCAAAAATGTATGCGTTTAACATGTGTCAGGATGCTCATTCTTGCTATGTGGAAAAGGGGATAGTAACTTATCGTGTATGCTATATGAAATGTCGGTGTATAAGTGTAAGAAATGGCGGTATACTTAGGCCTTGAGCAGCGCTTTGGCGGCGGCGACCACGTGGGGGGCTGAGATTCCGTATTTGTCGAGCAGGGCGTTGGGCGGGCCGGAGCGGGGCACCTCCTTCACGTAAATGTGCTTCACTATGATGTCGCGCTCCAACGCCACGGCCGAGAGGACGGCCTCGCCGAGACCTCCTGTTGACAACAATCACATTTAATTCTAGAGCTGATTACACGATTAGTGCAAAATAATCACTCTGGTAAGATAATGCGAGTTTGGAGACGTCCGTCAAGAGTGTTATGTATTATGATTATGACGACCAAATAATTATGACGATTCATTTTTGATAGTTTATTTTTATTAATTTATTGGGCTTAATTCTAGATGCCACTAAAGTTTACCTGTCGCCTTCAAAATAAGTTATAAAATTATTGAAAAAGGACAGGAGAATTGTTTTCTACAGTTTTTGATGATTTTACAAGTTATCTGTAAATATCCGGCTGGTAAAATACAGTGGATATTTGCACCAAAATCTTACAGAAAAAGCGTAAAACTCTTCGTTTCAAAAGTGATAGATAGATTTAAATTTTAGCTTCAGCCGGTGGTGGTATCATTTGGACTTAGGGCATACTATGCGTTAACGAGACCATTCTAGTCATATTCCTAGGGTTCTTGAAATCCAGTTGTGTGAATTCATGAATCAATTTTAAACACCTATTAAATCGGCAGTTAGGAGCATAGGTAGGCATAAGGAAGTTAACTGTAATAAATGAAATGTTCGAATGTTACTGCCCACATCGACCGATAGCGGTTGCATGAGTACGACAAACGATTTTCTATAGCACAAGCTGAAAACAAAGCACTATAAAATATGCATTGCTTAGTTTAGGCAGCTGGTGCATAACTATAATAAAACGAATAATGTTTATTTCTATCGTTTTCAAGTACAAGTCACTTCTATGAGTCTGACTAAATATGTTACTAAGTTTGGTTCCTTTATTATTTTATATGTTATGTTTATGTCTTGACTATACCGGGTGTAAGGGCCAGCGTCCCGCAAACTGATAGGGGTTGCTCAGTCAACGAAACTGAACAACTATGACCAGGTTTTTTTTTTTCAGGAAATGAAAATAAAAAATTTTGCATTTCGGTTTGTAGAAAAGTACCTACTTATTGCATAAAAAAAAAGAATGTTTGTTTATTGGGCAGGTCAATAAAAAAATATTTTGTGAGGTAAATTCAGTACACAGCAAGCAACCCTGTATTAGGAATATACTTAATTGCTGTCCTTATCGGGTGTACGCGTATGTCAAGTCCATACTGATACTTGGTCCTAGATTTTTGGTTTAAATATTTTTTATACGCTCCTTGCACGTTACTGAAACACACCTTAAGCTATGGCACGCAATTAAATTAACACCCATTTGCCTTTACAATAACACAGATCTCTTACCAGCTTGGTAGTGGTCCTCGACGACGACGATCCTGCCTTGAGCGGCGCGCGCGTGCTTCAGGACGGCGGCCTCGTCCAGCGGCTTGACGGTGAACGGGTCCAGCACTCGGGCGTCCACTCCTTCCGCCTTCAGCTTGTCGGCGGCTGTCAGCGCCTCGTGCAGCGTCACGCCCGCGCCGATCAACAGGACCTTGTCCTTCGGAGACTCGCGAACGATCTTGGCTTGGCCAACCTGTGTTAAGAAACGTTGATAGTGTCAAGGAAAACTCAATCAGCCCATTTAATAGAAATTAATAGTTTTTCAAACCGATTCTCGGTGAAGGATGCAATCTCCCAGAGCAACACACAAGTTTACTCTTTGCCCATTTACTAATGTGTGATTCATGTGATTTAATAGCTATCCATGCAAATTGTGCAAAAATGAGCTGTACTAAAACACGAGTGTGGTTAGCATCGCATAGCATCATGCGTGCAGCCAAGGCCGTTCCGAAATATTGCTCTTTTTAACTATTCGTCTGTGCGTTCGTTCGATCTGTCCGTCCGACCGTTTATTTATTGGTCCGTCTTCCAACATGAATTGTTATAGGGGGCAATTTGGCGTTGCAAGAAACACGACTTAAATAAAATACGTCTATTTCTGTGCTTTCATGCTGGACTGGGAGAGAAAGAAAAACATAAAATGTGCCAGCTGCATCTACTCCCGGGCATGCTGTAAAAACCAGCTAAGGGATTCGAGGGTTTCAGTATATTGTAATTTAGGCTGACAACCTGTCACTACAGCAATATACAGATCTATCTTAAACAACCCTCAAAACTTGTCAGACGTGGCAGGTCGTTGACGTACGCAGAGGCCTACCCCACTACCTAGTGGGGTAGGCCTCTACCTATACAAGAGTATTAGTATGTGTGTATGTATGTATTCCTGTGATTTTCTTTCATAAGAGAAAGGTCGTGTCGTGTTATTACCGTATTACCTTCATTACTATTTATAATATCAAATTCAAAGTAGCCAACCTACCTTGAATACTTCATCGTTCGGGTAAAGAATGTTGGTGTTAGGTCTTGAGGTTCTGATGTAGCAAATGCCCTTAGTGTTGGCGGCAAGTTCGACGGCACGTTCGGTTGATACGGCATCGCTGTTTTACAAAGGAAAACACACATTAATATGACTTCTTATCCATTCCATGGTGTACAGTTCTATCTATCTATTTAGCCTATATTTGTCCACTGCTGAGCATAAGCCTCTTCTTTCATGCGCCGTTCTTGCCGATCCTGTGCTATCTGCATCTAACTTTTTCCCATAACATAGAAGAAGGGAGACAAGCTGTCCCTTACACCCCGTACAATCATAAATTATACGGGGTGTAAGGGAAAGCTTCCCGCAAACAGATAGGAGATAGGAGTTGCTCAGGAACTCACTCAATGAAACTGAACAACAGTCACCAGAAAATTATTTTAGGAAAAGAATACATTTTTTGGGTTCTACAGACAAAATGTTTGAGCGAGGTGGTCATTTTGTAAGTGGAAGTTAATTTTTCTAACTACTGATAAAAGAAAATAACATCATCCGTAATATCATATCCCCTAGTTTTCCTAATCTAAACTTCTAAACTAGTATTATTAAGAGGAAAGATTTGTTTTTCGGAATCAGATGAAAAGAAGGAGAGTACTCACGAGGGATAGAAGACTGTAGCCGTGGGCACGGCGCGGAAGAGGGCCAGGTCCTCGAGCCCCATCTGCGAGGGACCGTCCTCTCCGATGCTCACTCCGCAGTGGGACCCGGCCAAGTTGATGTTGGACTGGCTGATAGCTCCCATACGGATCTAAAGAGAAAATAGACTCGATATGTTATTCAAAGTTGTGTTTTATTCCTACACACACCAATACTCGGGCCAATACAACCTGACGGCAAAATAAATGTTTTAGCTAATGATTATTTTGTGAGTAGTTTTAGGTAGGGAAAATGCTACTAGGCTTCTGTTCCTCCGCGAATGTGTGCGTCAAAACTTGTTTCTACGGGTCGATTTTTTTATATCCATGTCTCCGAGCCAGCGAATCCATGCTGATTTTTTTTCGCCTAATTATACTTGGCTTCGGCACTACTTTCTCTTCAACAACCCCAATGGCGACTCTTTGTGTCGGAAGCCAAGATCCACTTTGAATTACTGTGCATGTTGATTATGTGTGATCCTGATGGTGCTGTATGTACCTGGTCAAAGGTCCTGGTGAAGAAGGCAGCGAAGGTGGACGCGAAGACCACAGCGCGGTCGCGGCACGCGGCGCCGGTGGCCACGCCCACCAAGTTCTGTTCGGCGATGAAGCATTCGATGTATCTGTCACACAGATTCGACGTTATTTGACTGGCTACTAACTTACGAAACTACTATGTTTTTAAAGAGACCTTACTCGCTTTGGCACTTTAGTCTTGCTCAGTTTTAAACTTTTTGAGATTTTACCCTTTTGGGTTTGTTTATTGGATATTTACACAGATATTAAAGCCCGTATTTATAATCAGCTCTCGAGAGTGACAGCGAGTTTGAGTTCGTATCAGAAACGTCGTTCCAGTACAAAATCACCTGACAAAACCGGACTCAATATTGCTCTCAATCTTGAGATAGCTTTATAAATACGAGCCTTAGTTACATAAGGATTCAAGTTCATATTTTAGTATGTAGATAAGAAAGAAATCATCTAACTAATGCATTCATTTTCTTTTACCGCATTTTTCGATAACTAAATAAAAACTGGAATACACTTTAACATGTCCGCAATACTCAAAGATTGCCACCGAAAGAGCGTATTTTCAATGGAACTCGTTTCTAACATTTGAAGGAAATAGTAACCAGTTACTGGAAGTAGCCAGTAACAAGACATTTTATCCTAAATATTATATTTATCCTCATGTTATCCTCACCTGTCAGGGTAGGCATTGCGCAGCTTGTCACTGAAGGTGGAGTTCTTGGTGTCACCGTCCAGAGCGATCACACTGAAAAAAATCACAACATTTAAACCGTTTAATAGCATATTTCCTTTCAAAATATTTTATCATTATCACAAAACTATTTAATAGTTGTTTCAATTAGATGAAATATTTGAATAAGCAAATGTATGAATGTTACTGCCCACGTCAACTTATTGAAATAGCGTGGGTACGACAAACATTTTACTTTTGCACTGCAAGTCTAGGTGAAACAATTTAATATGTTACGTCTTATGGAACAGTGCTACGTCCTTTAAAAATAATACACATACATATTCTAACACAATGAAAAAAGGATTTTAGTATGTTCTTCTTCAAAGAACTATATTTTTATGTCGCTGCTATTTTTAGATATTTTTATTTAAGTTTATAACAATAAATCATAATAATATAATTCAGAATAATGTAAAAATACTTGACTAGCATATTCTAATGAGTAATCGTAGATTTGGTCATTTAGCTAATTTTATCCCTTTGTCATTATCATAGCACACTGTATAGTTTCTATGAAAAAGATTAGATACCGGATTTCTTCAAAAGCAGAGGAAACCAGGTTTCCCAAAGTAAGGATTTTATTCCTAAAATGCATTTTTATTTTTAAACTAGCTTTCCGCCCGCGTTAAATGAGTTTTCCCGTGGAAATTAAGGTTTTTCCGCGGTGAAAAATAACCTATTTCCTAATCCAGGAGCTAACCTACAAGTTTCATACCGATCCGTCCAGTGGTTGAAGCGTAATTGAGTAACAAAAATCCCAACATTCAAACATCCACACTTTCGCGTTTATAATGTTATAGTAGGATGTTACCGCAAGTTGGTGTCAGCTATCTTCTTGAGGGCAGTGCCGTAAGCGAGGCGAGTGGCGACCTGTTCTCCCGCCTTGTACGCGGGCGGCGAAGAGAGTGTGATGTCGGCAATGTGGACCTTGGGTGCCTCGGCCAGGGGAGCCTTGGCCTTCAGGGATATGGTGTTGCTCTTGATCTGGCTTTGCAGGTGCTGAAATAAAAAACTAGAATGTTTTCCTTCTTCTTCTTACCACGCTGTTTTTAAAACATGAAAATATAGACGCTCAAAGTTACACTTAGGTGATTGGGAGGGATTGGAACCCACGATCTTCGGCGTACTGTGCTGACGCTCTAACCAACTGAGCCACCAAGCCATTCAAATCACCCAGTAAACTTTAAGCTTCAGTGACGTCAGCGCCCTAGAATATTCCATTTGCTTCTCTTCTCGGACTTACTTATGAAGTCAAGAGAGCCAAGAGATTTATAGTATTACAATTTAGGCGATATAGGCTGACAGAACGCTCTTATTGAGATTAGTTTTCTTTTATATTTTTCAGAAATTACCTTGGATATTCAGACGTAGCGGAATTGCCTTTTACTAAGCTGTTCCGGTCTGATAATAAATGTATGATTGTTACTGCCCACACTCGACAACATAAATCGGAATGAGTACGACAATCGATTTTCTTTGGCACTAAATTAGTACACAATTTCATAAAAAAATGTGTATGAAATGACTTAGTGCACTGTTTATAGTAAGACGACTATAGTCTTCTTCGTAACCTATCCTTAAACTTACAAAAATTCAACTAAAGGTACTCTTCCAAGTTGAACTGCACGCAGCAGCAGGTATATGTCAGCGTAGAATTGTAACAACTGTTAGTTTACAAATTCAAACTTTCGGTAGGTTAGGTAAGGTTAGTTTATAAATTTCCTAAGATAGATTATGATCTAACGGTTTATGCAATGTTACGGTGACATAATTACACTAAAAACTGTAAGATGATCGCCGTGACAAATGCAGTTTTCTTTTGCTTTTCTTAGGAATAACATCGTCACAAAGATCATATTACAGTTTTTCGTGTAAACCTGCACGCAACAGCAGCAGGCTTTTTTTTTTTGGAATAGAATTTAAAATAACGTCTTCCCAACTAACCTTGATAATCTTCTCGCCTTCAGCGCCCAGGGCCTTTCCGTGCCAGTTCTCCTGGTCCTCGATGTTGGGGAAACCCTTGCCCTTGAACGTCTTGGCGACGATGGCGGTGGGCCGGCCGGAGGTGGAGGCGGCCTCGTCGAAGGCCTTCACCAGCTCGGAGACGTCGTGGCCGTCTACCACCAGCGAGTGGAGACCGAACGCCTTCATACGGGCGTCGTATATGTCCATCTGGAGACAAATAGTGTGTCAATAAGAGACCTATGCCTTACGTCAATTATTTCCTCTATTTCTATTCTGGACTGGGAACGAAAGAAAAACATAAACAGCAGTTTTTTATCCTTTTTCAGTGTCCACAAAGTCCACTCTTGCCCTCATTGTGAGGTCGTTGACAGTATGTTGGAATTGAGGGTCTCGGGTTAGAATTCCAAGACAGATACCTACCTATTCGTTATTGTCATTCTGGGTGTTTTACGTTATTATTTTTGTTTATGTCACTATCACTACAGGCATCACAATACAAGGAATCTTAGTGAGAACTATGTGTCTTTTATAATAAAAGAACTATGTTCTAGCCCAATACCTTATGTTGCAGGGAGGTGGGTTCCGACTGTCCCAGACGGTTGACGTCGAAGATGACGACGAGGTTGTCTAGTTTGTAGTGGCTGGCGAAGTGTAGTGATTCCCAGATGCTTCCCTCAGCCGCCTCGCCGTCTCCGATCAGGCAGTACACTCTGACAAATACATGTTAAGCTCAATAACTGAAATTCATAAACTCATATCATGCATAAGTATGTTCGTCGATTAGAAGTAGGTACTTAACTAAAAAAAGTGATATGAAAAGTTAGGCATTAGATTATACATATTTTAAATTACTTGTTTAAGAATGCTTCGATTCAAATCGATTCGTTAAGGGCACGACTTAACTAACCTTGACAAAAATTATTGTTGCCTCTTTCTGGTCTCTCATCATCTAAAATTACAGGTATAGACTTTAAAGCTTTTTAATTTGTGACTTACCTGTAAGGAGCCTGATCGAAGTATTTGCCCACGTACGCCATACCGGCGGCGACGGCGAGACCCTGGCCCAGAGAACCGGTGCCCACGTCCACAAAGTTCAGGCGCGGGGTCGGGTGGCCCTCCAGGTCAGACTCCAGCTTACGAAGGTTCTTCAGGTCCTCAACTGGGAACAGACCAGCCTCTGCCCAAGCGGCGTATAGGATAGGAGCGGCGTGGCCCTATACATTTTAAGACTTTAATTTTCGTTCCATAGGTATTTAGATAAGACATTATCTAGACATTTTGAGTGAAGTGTACGATTGTTACTGCCCACACTCGACAATATGAATCGGCATGAGTACGACAAGCGATTTTCTTTGGCACTGAGATAATACACAACTTCATAATGAAATTGTATGAGTAAATGACTGAGTGCATTATTAGTGTTCTTTGCATATTCTTCCGTAGGGTGGTTTAGGTGCCAGCAAAATTACTATCACATGCGATAATTCTCTGTAGGTCTCACAGTGGAAAACTCGCTTTGCTGTCCACTAGGATTATGATCCCATATTCTTTGTTCAGTGTAATATTATTTATCTGTATGATAATATGATACCCTCACCATCTTCATGTTTCAGTCTACTGCTGGGCATAGGCCCCTCCCATAGCTGAGCTCGGTCTTGAGCGCAGCCCAGTACCACCTAGTTTCAATACGCCTTACACTACGTGGTCTCCACTCTTATCTACCCTAATGGCCATATTGGTTCTACGACAGATATGACAGTCACTATAGCCTACTAACTCCCTGCGCTATATCATACCTTAGAGAGGATGAACCTGTCAGCTGAAGCATCTCTGGGCGCGGAGATCTTGTAGCGCATGGTGTGGAAGAAGAGCACCGACATGATCTCTGCCATTGACGCGCATGATGACGGGTGACTGTAGAGGAAACAAAACCATGAAAAACACCATGAATCGGCTGTGGTAAAATATCAGTGGCTGAATCATTTTGTGGTTATTACGAAGGCCTCAACTATGTTAAATTAAAATTCGCTTGCACAAATATTTGCAAAGGATTGTATTTTTTTTTGCTTTGGTTTGCAATTCGCATGGCGAAGAAATGGAACACCTTGTGGACTTTATTTCGAACATTGCGACTCGGGCGATTGAAGCGCGATAAAAATATAGGCAGTAATCACAATATAGATGATATATTTAGGTATGCTCTATTTCATAAGGTGTGATAGAGGTCAAATGCCTGCCTACCAAAATACATAAAGTTTGTATGGATGTAATTATGTATTAGGTACTCTTTCATGATAAAGGTTCGGATAGTTTTGGCCATAAGTTGGTAACATACTGGCAGTGACCTGCAAACCATTTTACAGGAAGAATATACTTTATACCTACAGAAATCAGAAGAAATCAAGAGATAGACTGGATGTAATTTAGTGACTATGTAATTTAGTTAGAAAGAGCATAGAATAACAACAGCAATTTAATTCTCAATTTGAAAGTTAAGTTTCTTATTATACTTAGCATTGATTATGTCACAAGTGACAATAGCATAAATTACCATACCAAGGTGAATAAGTCACAGAAGCAATGCCCGTAGTTAGGTATCATGTTATCATGCACATAAGAGTCACAGTTTGTATAATCAATAACTGTTAACGAGGTCATGAAATAGTAGATACTGGTGGTGCTTGTGTCAAGGTTGAAAATGAATGTCAAATTAAGGTTGTAACAATCTTTATAGATATTCACTTAGTAGTGGTACAGAAAAAGCTACAATTCAATAATTTTTTTGTATACAGTTAAGATGCCAGAATTTTGGCACTAGTTATTAAAATAAAAATGCTTATATTTATATCTTTAACTTAATAGACAAGCTGCAGCAGTTTCAGTTGCAGTTATAACTGCATATAAATTTATAATGTTTCTACTTAATTTCTATTCAAGCTTAGTGCAAAATATGAACATGAATGGAAATGCGGTTTCACAGGCAAATAACTAACCATATCAAGTTTACTATTGGTTTTCCTTACAAAATAAAATAAAATAATACTGAGCACTCACTGTAAATTTCCTCAATTTTAAATGTTATTGCACAAAACTTACATACTTCTTCTTCTTCTGCCTAGCGTTTTCCCAGCCTCATGCTGGGGTTGACAAAACTAGGATACTAAAATACTAGGAGACTAATAATAGTTATTATAATTAACTGTGAAGTAGATGGGCATACTAAACAATGTTTTTTTTTTACAGTATTCAATTTATCATGCTTTTGATAAAAACATTTTCTGAACCTGCAGTTTCATTCATTAACAACTCATTGTCAACAACAAATAAGTTATTTCCCTCTGCTAAAAACATTCCTCAATGGAGTGCAGTAGCATGATAATTATGAATTTAAAAAAAGGGTATATTGAAAGCAAAACCTGTTGCAAGTAAGGGATTATTTTATATACTTTGTTGCATGCTTATTAGTCATTTTTAGAGCATCAAAAAATTACTAAATCAGCATCAAAAAAATTATTTCAGCCGCAATAGGTTAGGTTAGGTTTGAAGTTATTAGTTTTGAGGCTGATTTAGTATTTTTTTTAAGGCTCGGTTAATTACAACCCTTATTTCACTAGCTTTCAGCCCAAGGTTTCATTTGCATTAAATAAGTTTTCCTTTGGATATAAAGGTTTCCCTGCAGTGAAAAATATCCTCTGTCTTATTCCAGGACAGGAACCATAGTATAAGTGTACCAAGTTTCATCCCAAACCCATGGAAGCGTGATTCTTAAACATCCAAACTTTTGCATTTATATTGTTACCTATTTATTATTATTAGGATTATTTCAATTATGTATATAGCCTTCAGCTTGCCGGATGACGGTGCATAAAACGAGGAGCAGCACAAAAATAATCTACTTAGTTAATTCATAATAAAGATCAAACAATTTAAACGTAAAGCGTCGGTCAAAGTCCACAGGTGTCCTTGCTAAGTTGCTAATGCACATGGCCCCATGCAAACCCATAACAAAATGCCGGTCTGATCTACGGCGCAAGGTTCCAAAACCTACCATTCTCAATTTGCTTTCTTATACTTGATTGCAGGTATTGGATTGTTGCCATGACTGACACTGGGCTATTTACTTGAGAACATCTATAGAAAGCCTAGATTCGTACTTATCGAATGCTAAAGTTGAAATTCTAACCTTCATTAGTCCTTCAAACAAGCGGCACAGCAAGTAGGTACAAAGTGAGGTTAGGTTATGTTACTCACCCGGATTTTGAAGCATTAGTAGCAACGATACTGTCGATTCTCAACTTGTTGGCGATGTCCTTCAGGGCCTGGATGTCTACGTTCTTGTCTCCCTTCATTTTTGAATAGTTTTTACAAGACTTCAGTAACACGTTTTTCTTTTTTTTTTAAATATTTTATGGCTTTGGTAATACACGACCGGTCACTCACCTCTCGCGTTTATCAATGACAGACTATCCACAGACTATCAATGATTACGACTTGACCTCAGAAGACTTGACTTGCTTGTTTTTTTTTTTTGTTGAATATTTTATGGCTTGGATGCAAGTCTTTTAAGCCAAGTTTGAGTGAGAGTGAATCGGTGAAGTGAAGTTGAAGTTGTCATTCAACTGTGTACATTGCTAGATTTGCTAGTACATTGCTGCATTACGTTTAAGCTTATGACAAAAGTGTACGCAAAATCAGCAATGGATATTAAACTACCATTGTTTCAATTTCAAGAGCAATGCGAGTAGTAAGGGCTTTTATTTACTTTTTGATAAGTTATAGCGTGATGGAATATAGGTAGCTCTTTAGTTGTAATGTAATGAAACGAAAAGTGTAGCATTTATAGTTTACGAAATATTTAGAAAAACCAACTACTTAATCTGTAAAGGTGAAATGATCCCTATACAGCTTTTGTATAAGCTTGAAATCAAATTTTGAAGATAATTTTGTTGTTATAACTAAACATATAAGGCTACGGAACCGGAACCCTACATATGGGCGTGTCCGACACGCTCTTGGTCATTTTTTTTTTGTATTATAGCACTGCAAATTACAAATGGGTAAGCACAGTAGGTCCTACCGATATTTCTCGTGGTATGAGAACATGTTGGATGTCTCTTTGATGTCAGAAAGATGTTTCTGTTATAATGAGATCTGCAGCAAAGAAACCAGTGAACCGCAATATTTATCAACCAACTCTGATCTTTCATGAGACCAACAAAACACAAGGATACTGTATAAAAATATAATTCTGAAAGGAAAAAGAATAGAATAAGTAGCTAGTAGGTACCTAAATGTGATGTGACTTAATATAATTATACAATTCATATTAAAGATATAGATAAGGTATATGATGTAGTACACCATGTTAAAAATCACTTAAATGAAATTAATAAAATTGTTAAAAAGATTATTGCTATATGGTATAGTGGATTTCTACTATTCCTCACAGTGTACCTATCAATATTTTATTTAAGATATAGATTACAAAATGATAATATATACAGGGTGTAAAAATAAGTAATACATTCCTTTAAACCACATGTTCTACTGATGATACCAAACAACTTTCCCAAATAAGAAAAATTTTAGCTCGAAAAAAAAAAATGTCTTTTCCAAACAAAGATGCTCACTGGGATCTGCAGTTTTGTATGGACAAGGCAAAATTTTATTTCGACCTAAAAATTTTGTGCTTTGGGAAAGTTGTTTGGTATCATCAGTAGAACATGTGGTTTAAAGGAACGTAGTACTTTTTTTTACACCCTGTATAATAAACATTGCACTTTTACTTGTCTATCATAGTCTAAAAAAATAAAAAATTATTATTTATATCAGGTGTAAGGAACAGTGTACCAGAAACTGATAGTGGTTGCTCAGACAGCAAAACTGAACAACTTTCACTAGGAATTTCTTTCAGGGAATGAAAAAAGAAATTGTCTTTTCCATACAAATTGTTTGGTCAAGGTTGTCATTTTGTATGGGTAAGTCAAAAACATTTATCATGTCCTGAAAGAATTTCCTAGAGACAGTTGTTAACTTTCGTTGACTGAATATCCCCCCCTATCACTTTCTGGTATGCTGTCCCTTTCACCACGTTTTTTTTTTTGGCACCACTCTAATTGTACAGAAAGTCTGAGCCCGAAGCAACTTTTATGGCTTTTGATGCAGGGGAATAACCTATGGTATCGTTTATTTTTTGTTATTGGTACTGTACATTATTGCCAACTCTTTGACAATTTGTCTCTGTCCTTCTAGCCAAAGAAGAGTAGCCAGCCTACCCAGACTATTATCTTCTTCATTACGGATCCAGTCCAAAAGTAATTTGTATCGTGCCTGTGGAAAAAATGCGAAAGTTTTATAAATTCACTAGTTGTTACCCGCGGCTTCGCCCACATGGTCACAGGGTAATAAACTATTCATTAGTAATTTGAATCATGTCTGTGGAAAAAATGCGAAAGTTTTATATAATTCATAATCATAAATATTGAATAACATTGAAAACATCTTTTAAAGAAATTCATACCTCTCGCACTCCATATGTGGCGTTCTCGATCACATATGTGTCAATCACCCCACTGTTGTAGCCCAGCCTTTTAAAGAAACTGCGCCAGTTCATGCCAAGATTCCTTGATATGTAATTTAAATAATCATGTTCGGGCTGAAAATAATTAATTTTGTTAAAATTTATCACCAAAAATCAGCAGTAATTTCAGCAATCGTCAAAATTATATTATGTTCCTTCCTATATATGTATATTTCACTTTATTTCAAAAATAGCTTAGAAATAGGTCATTTACTTTTATTTTGGCTTCCATAAGCAGAGTTATTTCATTGCTTTTTTCTATGTGATCTTCTTCTTCTGAGTCCACATTATCCATTGTTTTGCCTCTCTGTTGAGTCGGGCCCAAGTAGTACACAAAGTCATTTCCCCAGCGAAAGCCAGGAGATTCCACAATATTTATCACATTGCCCGTCGCTGAAATAGATAATACCAGTTTGCTGTAGTCTCTTATCTCAGACGTTATGTATTACAATCTTATGCTTGAATATAAAATTATGGGTTTAAAAACTTGCTTTTCTTTTTTAAACTTGCTGTAAACTTACCTTGAGTGTTCATTGTGATGGTTTTTGCACCATGTTCTTTAGAATTCACTTGTTTAGGTAAATTTGCCTTCTTTTTACCTTTACCAAAGCCATATTTCTTTTTGTGTTTCTTATCATCTTTATCGTCTTCAGGTGCTATGAATATTTCTTCTGTTTCGTCCGCGTTACCTCCAGTGTCATTGTTAAGGTTTTCCCCATTGACGTCATCAGCTGTTTCCTCATGGGACTGAGGTCTCGGCTCTCGTGGTACCGCATCTGCCTTCAAGTTACGAAACGCTTCAATGATCCTAGCACTAAAGCTAGTCATTTTCAAAGGCTTCCGAATATATTTCAATTTTCTCGTTATCAACTGCGTCAATCACACAATGCAATGCACCCTTAGCTGGCTTAATGCAACGTCATTTGTTTTTGATAAACCAGTTTAACGAGGACAAGAGTTAACCTTATATTCAGTATACATAGACTTTACACAGTTTAAACTTTTTATCTTGACAGTTTATTGTTTTAATCAGGAATTGTAGTCTTTTATCACTTTTAAAGTTCGGCTTACACAAGATTAAAACTAGAAACAAAAGAAAAGACTAACTAACTTCTGATCTGACTTTGACAACTACAACAAACACGGCGGACCCACCCACGCAAAGAAAATAACATGTATTACTACGACATGGCTTTAAGTGAACGCGTCGTAGGAGCGCTGCATTGTATAAAGAGCATTGGCGCCGGCGTTAGTTCCTTTTTTAGCCACGTTCATAATTAGCCTTATCGTACTTTTATATGTGTGAGTTTTGCACTTTTTTTTTTTTTTAAATGATTTAAGCTTGGAACCAAGATTTTTAGCCAGTGCTGCCAGATAAATTTTTTGGAGTCCCATCTATCTCCTAAAAACTATTTTCGTCAACCAGCATAAATGGTCGTGGAACCATGTGGAAATCTATGTAATGGACTAATGGTAAAGCCCCAGTGTACAGTACAGCATTCAATCAAGGCCATACAGATAATGAATAGGCAAATACAGCATGTACTTACCTAGCAATTTTTACTGTCCGAGTCGAGAAATACTTACTTCCAATTTCAATAACTTTTTTTGACAAGGGGCCTCTCCTGTAATAATAATTGTTCCGTGGTCTTGATCATGCGTCATTGACCTTGTGTAGATCTGCAGTAGGTAAGTACCTACACAAAGCAAATTAAGGCAAATTAAAGAGGCTTCCTCAAGTACGTAGGTACCTAACTAGGTACAGTGAGCTAATCCGCTTGTTTCCTACCTATTTAGAGTCGTACAAGGATCTTTTGGCGCGTGGGTGGTGTCATTGAATTTTAATTATTATTCATTGGTAGCAATTCGTGATTGCAAAATACGCCACTTAACTAATATAAGTCCATACCTGTCACTTTCTATCATGAGAGAACAGAATGGGATGGCAATAATGATGGTTACGAATAATTCAATGACACCCACGCGCCAAAAGATCCTTACGTACGACTGTATTCTAATATCTTTTCTCAAACATGCATGAAAATAGTCTTATTCCTTATGCAAATCAATACGCAAACTTTGACATTTACGGTTTCTCAAATCAAAAGTTTTCATAGAACTCGTCTTTTTCAAATTTCGAATAACAAAGTGCTCCGTCAAAGTACAAAACGCCATTCCTCCATGCCAAAACTCTCCAGCAAAGAACAAAACGCCATTCCTCCATGCCAAAACTCTCCAGCAAAGTCCAAAACGCCATGACTTCATGCCAAAACTTTTTTTTCTAAGTACACTTGCGTTTAGTTCAACCATTTGCATTTGTGTTGACCTAGCACTGAGGCTGTTCGCCATAGATTTTTTATTTATGTATTTCCCTGCATTAATTTGAGAAAAGCACTATGTAAGCCTCGGCGGAAATAGCAATTGCCTGACTCGTATTATTGAAGTCCTCGCCTGCGACTCGGACTTCAATCCCTACTCGTCCGTTAATTGCTGGTTTTCCATGCCTCGACAACAATGTACTATTGCTACCTAGTACCTACACAGCCAAAGAAGCAACTTTTTATGAAATGTCAAAATCGCTTTTTTGTATGAGAATCACGTACCTACCTATACCTAGTGTTTTCTTATACCATGAAAATTACGAGGTATGAGTTATGACGTCACTCCTCGTAAATACTTGACTACTCAAATCAATAACTTCTATATTTTTAACTCTATTATTAAATCAAAATGTGCATTTTTTTTAAATGATGAATGAGATCCACAATATTTTAGCCATCAGTTTTTAGTATAAACTTTTTGAAATTCTATTAGCCTCCCAGGAAACAAGCCTTTTAGTATATTTTCGTCCATGGCGAAACTAAGCGAAACTAAGGCTCGGAACCCACACGACACGAAGAAGCCTATATAAAACCTGAGATAAAACCCTCGTTTCCTTGTACGGTAGAGTCTGTCTAATGAGTCGTTGCACACGGAAATGGCGCTAAATTTAAAAATCTCTAAATGTAAACACAGAAAAACTACAATAAAACTATTTTGATACTTTTATTTTATTTGTATGGAAATATCAAAATAGTTTTTTTGTATAAAAGTATCAAAATAGTTTTATTGTAGTTTTTCTGTGTTTATATGTGATTTTTTTTTTTAAATTCGCGCCATTTCCGTGTGCAACGGAAGGGAAGACAATCAGCTGAAGATCCCGCTCCCGGTCAGTAAGTAAGTACGCTTTAAAATATGCTGTGAAAAGAATAGTTGTTTGTTAGAGCAAGGCAATTTGCCAACCCCTCAGGAGAGTGCTGATTAATGAGGTGTTGATCGATGGCCAGCCGGACAAAAACCGGAAAGCCGACGGAGATGGTAAAAACGAAATGAGTAAAGTTTACAGCGCAAAAACTGACCGCCTGCCTTGCTAGTTGGCAAGTTTGTTTATCGAACTCCGGTAGAGCGATAGTGATAGAGATATTTTGTAAGTAACGCCATGGTATGAATACTATTTATTTGTTTGTATAATTCTTCAGCATCGGCGTAGATGAGATGGACTTTCAAGGGTTCACCCCGAACATATTGATATTCCTACTCTAGCCATGCTCAAAACAAGTTGGTACCTAAAATTAGGTATTTAAAATGGCACTTAACATATTTTACGAGCAATCTGAGCGTAATATAACACGGAAGAATAATTGTACATTTGACTCTTGATTTGACTTAAACTAACACTGTTTTGCATTCCAACAAAACAGATATTATTATGTGGAAGTTAAACCACATTGGTAAGTTTGTCCTTTTCTATTTTATTATAAAGCGAAATTAGATAGCATTCTTCAAACTAACGCTGTATGTTTCCAAAGCATATAATATGAGTAACATTGACTCTGAGTTTGTATGTGACGTAACATTTAACATATTTTTTAAATAATAACAAAAAGTAAAAGAATCACGGAGCGATGGCTACGCCGTAGCGGGCTTCTACGGACTCTTTAGAATAGGAATAAACTCATTACAATCTCATCTCAGGCTGTATATTTTTCATTAAAGTAAGATAAATCTATTTCATATGGAAAGTTGGACGTATCATAGCAGTAACATTCCTGAATCATACCTATTGAACAAAGCAGACGAGCGACAACGTACGACTAATATTTGTAAAACGATGGGATCAAACGTGCAGTGATACTGAATGCTACAACGAGACGCTTGCCATATTTACACACTTACCTTTCCATCGCGTTGCCACCGGATGATCCTTATTTACAAGCCTTTGGAATCTGTTTCTTCTGAAGCAGTGTTTTCAATAAGATTGCTGAGGTATACGATAAAACGAGGGTGGCTATTCTAAATCGCGCTGACGTATCATAGTTGGATCTTTGCTTCACCTGACCCGGTTGGCATAACAAGGACATGTATCATGGCGATTCCCAAATATTTCTGTGTGAAATCATGATAGCTTGCTTGACCATGTTTAAGCCTTTATAAGGCAGTGGCAAATAAATATGTTGCCACTTAAATTTGAGCCTTATCTACCCGCACTAAGTTTCAAAAGGAAAGAAAATTTTCTAATGCTCTGCCTAGTCACAGAATATATAATATAGTAAAGGATAAAGACCTAACATGGTGTGCAGGAGCCAGCTGGGCTCGAGCTCCTTTAATGGCTTCGATAGCTCTTGAGTTCTCTGTACTTGGACTAACAAATAAAAATCCGTGTTTTCACTGTGACAGTATAATAAGAACTGGATCAAAAACAAAACAGAAAAGAATATCAAAA